>ML100902.1:0-15615 GCA_003697995.1 Taxidea taxus jeffersonii | reverse complement strand
CTTGCTTCTGACTGAGTTTCTCCCTCTCTAGCTATGCATATGCCTTGCACTACACTATTTCTTTCTAACAATTCAGGATATATGGCAGGGCTCTTGTGAGATAACATCACCATGAGCCCTGTTTTGACAGATGATGCCACTGGAGAGGATAGTGGCCTCTGTGGACTTAAAAGTCATGGCATCAAATCATTGTTCCTTCACCAAATACCAAGTTGGTTATTGATGGATATTGACAGGACTTAAAATAATGTCCAAGTGGTGTGAAGCATAGCACTCTATTCCTGGATCCACCTCTAAAGGAAGGGTGTGGTAACCATGTGAGTTAACCAACATTTATTTAAGTAAAGACCATACAGTACCTCACCCAGCAGAAGATTTGGAAATACGGCAGCAACTAGGAATTCACTCACTCATTTAAGAAACATTTATAGGCTCTTTATAAAGTATTTGGCTAAGTGCTGGTAGACAGACACAGATAAATAAGACCTGGGCCTGCCTTCAGAGTTCATTATTCTGTGGGGCGACAGGCATTCAGGCAACTTCAGAAGCATACGATAAGCAGATAATTGAGATATGTACACAGTTCTGTGGGTGCAAAATTCAGGAATTTGCATTATGATGGATGCCGTGCAGGAATATATCTAAGAGGAGATGAAATTTCCATTGAGTTTTAAAAATTAGTATTCAGTTGCCAGTTGGCAATTAAAAGCAGGGACATTCCATGAAGTAGAAAAAGGTTGTAAAACTTCGAATTGTGGAAACCAGTGTTTCGCAGAGCATGGTAAGATCGCGATGGAGCCAGGGGGAGGAGAGAGAGGGACTGGTCAGCGTTAAGGTAGAGATTTTCATCTTTTCTTATGGATTTTAGACTTTAGCCCCTGGGTGGTGGTTCTTGATCTGGGAGGGATGAACCCCAAGGGAATATGTGGGTCTTCTCTTGGAAAAATGCACTATATTCAGACATATGATACAGGTGATCTACCCCTACTCCAAGAAACATACAAACTGTATCCAGATTCCTTTAACTCCTATTGAAGAGTCTGAAATAAAGGTTTTAAGTAGGAATAAAACAAGATCTTATCTTTGTCTCAGAAAGGCCAATATGAAGGATGGATTTTAGGGAAAGTAGACTGGAGTCCAGGATTCTAGTTATTGTTATTCAACTGCTGTCTTTCAAATTAACACATAAACCAGTTACTGCCTTCTCCATACACTGTTTTTCTCTGAGCCACTGTGATATTAGTCACTCTGAGTCTTTCCATACCTCTTCTCCTAGTCCAAGAGATGAGAACATTTTAAGAAAAAGAGTCTGGTTGAAAGGACCACATGCTACAAAGAAGGCAATAATATTTCCGGATGAAAAACAAACCACTGAATTTGGCAATTTGATAATGTTTGTTAAAACAATTTCAATAGATGAGTAAGGATAGAAGACAGATTAATTTAGGATGAGGGGAACAGAAATAAGACCATAGAAAAGCTGAACATGTATTACTCTCTCAATAGGTACTAAGAGCTAAATATTTCTAGAGTATTTTGATGTGCCGATATTCCATAAGGCTGATCTAAATCTTTACCTTAACCCTATTTACCAAATATTACTACTTTCCACATTTTACATATGTGGAGGCTGGGGCACAGAAAGATAATATAAGTTGTGAACTAAAATGACAGATAGTGAGAGGCACAGTTGGGATTTAAACAAGGAAGTCTGGTTTCAGAAAAGAAGGTGAGCTTTTAACTATCATAGTGTACTTCCTCTGATAAAGTAGATGTCATAGGTAAATAGTAATACTCATAATACATGTACTGTAATGGGTAATATTGATAACATAGTAGCATTATAGTAATTAGTAAAGGAGAAACTTTAATCTCAATGTGAATAGGTTGCCACTATTAGAATAATGTGTGCTAAATTTTTCACTATTTGGGACTGGATAAGGTGCTAGCCGTAGTCTTCAGTTCCCTTAAGTTTTATAAGCTTTGATGTGAAGGAAGACATTTTCCAAAGATGACTATCTATAACAAGATCTAAAATATTACAATAATGTAAAAATACTGAAGAAACCAAATGCCATATCATGTTGTGTTTCACTGTAAATGGAAAAAAAAAACCTTGACAAAATCCTTTGTTTCTGATGAAAGTTTAATTTGAAAACTAGACTATCTGCAGCTTAAGCTTTCATTCCTACTCCTCAAAAGGAGCCGTTTGTCTTATGACTAATGTTAGGTTGCCAAAAAAATAATGTTTCACTAATAGAGATTCAGAGATAGTCTCGGTTTTTGAATGATAGCACAAAAGTTCTGGGAGAAGGATCCCTGGGACCCTTGCTCTCCATCGTTTGTCTTTGTCTTCTAGCTAAAATATGTGAATACACATAGGAAAGGAAAGTAGTTTCAAGTCAGCGTACTGGATCCTGATGAAATAGTCAAGATTTTTACTTTTTAAAAGGATGATGCTAAATGTTAAAAATTGAAAACAGAAAAACAAAGAGTTTCATAGTTTAATAAAGAAAAATGTATCTCCCTCCCTCTGATTTTTCTCATGAATTATTTATTCTTTAATAGACAGTATTCGCCTTTTATTTGTATTATAGTTTTCTTTACTGATGAAAATGTCCAACTGGGTTATTTCCTCAAATGCATCCATTCATTTGGTAAATGGTCTTGTCTACTATATGGCAGACCCTGTAGCAGGTGGGGAAAAACTCAGATAAAAACCCAAGTCAGTCTTCTCATATCCTCCAACAGCCAAGTTCAGTAAAGTGACACTGAGAAACCCATGTACCAAATGCTACAACAGGGGTTATGGGGATACCAGTGAGGGATGCTCACAGCCTCCACAGTAAAAGGTCTCCCCAGAGAAGATAAGTCAAGAGATAACTCTAGAGGAAGGACAGGAAGAATGCACATTTTCTTTTGCAAAAAGCATAAAACTTTTGGTAATAAATTTTTTTTTCTGTTACCAGCGTCCTGATACATATTGTAGAAGAGAAACCAGCAAAGGAGAAGAAAAAAACCAGAGACTCTCAAGTAAGGTGAGTGTGTAAGAGTATTTACTGGTCAACAGGGCTGGTATATATATATATATATATATATATATATATACACACACACACACACACACATATCCATGGGGCTGATATATATATATCATGGGGCTGATATATATATGTATATACGTGTGTATATATATACACATATATGTGTATATATATAACATATTCAGAGAATTCCTTCTTTACATATATTGGTATATCCACTGCTTCATATGTGGCTAAGGAAAATACTCTCAAATATACCATCTTTAGCTCATGAAGATTTACGTTGGTGATACATCCTGCTTTGGTTGCCTACTGAGTTGAATGTACTTCTTCTTTCTGGACACACAGTTACACAACATTTTCCAGTGACCTTTTTGCATCTGGATGGTGTCATGCAAATGGTTCTGGCAGAAGGGATGTGGGGAAAAAAGGATGTGTCACTCTTACAAGTTTGTCTTTTAAACTATGTCACATGATTCTCCACATTTTATTCTTTATTTAACGGAGGATGCAGTAGTGGGGGGGGTGGGGTAATTTGGTGATGGGCTTTAAGGAGCACATGACATGATGTTATAAGCAACTGATGAATTATTGAACACTACATCTTAAACTAATGATGTACTATATGTCGGCTAATTTAAAGGGGGGGAAATTTAAAGGGGGGGAAAAAGGAATGCAGTAGAAAACTGGGGAGCTCCTGGTGATAGCAGAGCAAAAAGATAAAAAAACCTGGATCCCTGAGTCACCAGATGGGGGACAGCAACTTGAAATATCTACCTGTGTTGAGCTTTGAGTGGCTTGGGATGAATTTTGATTAAGTTAGGCCACTGAAATGTGGGTGGTTTTTGTTTTTTGTTTTACATCCACTACTCTTAATGAATCTGGCCAATAATATGCAATATAACTCATATGTGAATTCATTAATGAATATCTTCAGTACTTATTATAGAATAATAATTTTAAAAGTATTTAATACATATTGAATTCCAGGATTTGAACAGAGTATATTTATTATATAATCTTATCCTATAGGAAATGCTATGAGGTAGGAAATATTACTACCATCCACACTATAATGAATGAGAAATTGGGGCCCAAGAGTTAGAGACATTTACTTAAGATCATAGAATTAACGAGAGTGTGGCCACGATTTGAATCCATGCAACTGCCCACTTGACAGTGTATTGTGTCCCACTGGCAGATATGATAATATGTGTTGAACAACTAATGTCACATATTACTTCTTACAAAAAAGAAAACACAGTTGAATAACAAGCAGCATAGTTCCCTTTATTGCATAAAATAATGTAGAAGATCCATTTCACCCTGAGTGTAACAACAGAAACTCTTTTCACCAGTATGTCCTTTCATAAAAATACATATTTGGATATAGATTGATGTCAAACCCTTATTTCTGACCACTAGAACTTCATTTGGTTCTCAAAGCCTCTACAAACTCATTTTAATTAGGCAAATAATAGGTGAATATACACACTTTTAAGTCTAGCCAAATGGATGTTTGAATAACAACAGAAATCTCTCTTGGAATGGGCTGATAGAAGTCATTTATTTATTATGTACTGTTAAGTACATGATTTCATTTAACAAAAACTAAACTCAGCTGTGATAGTAGCAATCTGTAAATTATTAGTCAAGGAGTCTCATTTTTCGATGGCTACCTCCTCTCTGATTTACTCTATAGAACAATTCATCCCATCCCTTCATCCTCTTTGAGTTTTGAAGACAAGATTCCATGATGAATGCAAGGGCCAAGTATGCATTCAAATCTGAGGATTCTGCATGCCCGCCACACCAGGCTGGTGTTACCATCTTCCTCCCAGGTGGGAAAAGAGGGTCTCAACCAACAAAGCTCTTTATTAAAACGGTGAACTTCCGTTTGAATAAAGAGACCTGCAACTTGATTTCTTGTGCTACCTTTCCCAGCTCACAGGAGCTGGATTGACCCTTATGAGGGACTAGCAGCTGCGAGGCACGTCAACACTGGCCATGGTTCTGCATTTGTAACAAATACGTTTTTACCTTTCGTGACAAAACAGCCCTATTGTTATCAGTCGTAAATCTATTAAAAACACACAAGGGCATTTTAGTATGTGTACCGTGCATGAAAAATATTACTGCCTGACAGGCTCCGTGTGGCAATGGAAAAGAGGTTTTATTGAAGGCAACAGCGGTAGCAAACAGTGAGCAGTGCACAGGAAGGTAATTGTGCCTTTAACATTGGCGGCACATGTTCACTAAGACTAAGACTCCTGCCCCTGCCTCATCCACACCCAAAGGACCTGCTAGACAAGCAGCCAGTCATCTCTCTCTGGGATCAAGCTGTCAACGCAAACTTGAATTCTTTCCCTTTTTCTGAGCTAAGCTCTACCCCCAGAGCTCCCGACGCCTTCCTGAGTGAAGGCTCTGAAAGAGCTCCCTTCTAAATTGCATCACATGCGCAGCGCTCTTCAAACTGACAGAACAAAAGAGCCAAATTACAGAAGTATGGTCTGAGTGACTTGTTAGTTGCGCTGGATGATTACTTCTTAATGGGCTCTGAGAACAGGCTGTGGGTTTTGATGCTGCTTAACTAAACCTTACAGAGTTCTTTCCTAGTTAGTTACTAATTAAGGTTGATTTGCTTAATCGGCTAAACACACACTAATGAGAGAGAGAGACAGAGGGAAAGGAGATGGGGCAAAAGGTAGTCCCTTCTACTCTCTCTTACCCTTCCCAGTTAGTGGCAGTGAAATTATGTGGTCCACGAGTCACAAAGATAAATTCTCACTGGAAGGACTAAAAAGGCCTGCTGTGTTGTGTGTGTGTGTGTGTGTGTGTGTTTATGGCTTTTTCTCTTCCCAAACGGATGCTTTGCCAAATAACAGTCCTGTTTTCTTGAAGACTAGTTAGTGCTGGATGCCTCTGAAGCCTATTGTCTGCTTCTTCCGGCCCGCTTCCCCCTAACTGTTAATGAGTGTGTTCAACTGGCCAGGGTCACTTTATTATTCTGACATAATGAACTGGGGGATGTGATTTCCAAGTTCTGCGGCTGACACTGGCAGGGTGACGATTTCACCTCGAGGTGCCCCAACTGTATACTCGACACACTTGGAAGAATAAATATTGATCTGCTTTCTGAGGATGTGCGCCATGTGAAATGTTAATGCTTTTAAACGACTTTGGACATACAAAGTAGCTATTATTACCACTATTATTATAAGGTATAAAATCTCAGAGAGTATCTCATCTTTACCCTTTATCCTCATGATTAGTGCACATGTGTTGAGTGCCCACTGGATTCACACCACCACTCAAGTGACTGGATATAGTGATGACATTTTAAGACAAAGACATTCATTTTGTGACTCCTTAGCAAGGAAGGGAAGGGTTACTCTCCACAATCATTGAATACATATTGTTTTGTGAACTACTGATAATTAATATTTATTCCCTCATGGGTCCTCACCTGTTAGTGGGTTGGAGATTTCCTACTTGTCTTCCCTAGGTGATTCATTCTTTTGTATAAAGAGAAGAAAAAAAATCCATTTAAAATCATAGTTGGCTAAAAAATTTGAGGCCCTAAGAGAGATGGGGCTAACAGCTGAGATTTGGTTTGGCAGAATAATTTCTGAGAAAGTTGGATGCTAAGAGTGAGTTTCCCCCAAGCCATGGTATAGGAGATGGTCCTAGGTAAATTGCCCTGTGTAAGAAGAAGCTGAAATTTGTGGTTTGGTTGGTAGTGGTGAAGTTTGAGAGAAATAGGAGTGCAGTAATATGGCAAGAGGCAGGATCTCAGAATGGCATAATGGCCAATGAGAATCGTCAAGTGACATAGTTAATAACATGGCTATCTAAGATCATTTTAAAATTGTTTGCTAGCTAGTACTTTGATCACAAAGCCTTCATCCCCATGATTTTTTCACTTTTCTCAAACTGTAGTACGAATCTATTAGATACAATCTATTGTTGATGACATTAAGAACAAAGAGGTTGAAATCATATCCAGTGAAGCCAGCTGAGGACCCAGATAGGTGTGTGAGGTCTGGAAAAGTGTTTGCAGTGAGCAATTTGGGGTTAGGTAGGAGGCAATTCTGCTTTTCTCAGGGATTCTTGACTCTAAAGAGACTCTTGGGCTGACGTCTAAGTTATCCATTTGTTTACTTATTAAATGTATTTATTCAAGTAATGGTTATTGAACACCTGTTGTATGCTAGGGATTTTGAAAGTGGTTTGGGAATACAAAAGTATCTAGTACTGAAAAGATCTCTGTTCTTAATATAGCTTATCATCATAAGTAATGGGATGTACCTATATCTACCTTGTAGCAATTTAGAAATTTATAGTGATTTTATGTGATCTGCCCACATACTACCATTTCTACTGTCTTCCATATGTCTTCCTTGCTTTCTTTGTTTTAAGTGAATTAATTTCTTCCCTGGTTCCTGTTAAAATTTTCCTCAAGTCACTGTCATATGTAATGCCTGCCTTCTTCTCACCTAGTTAAATCCTACCAGCTTCTCTTTAAAACCTGCCTTGGATATCCTAAGCCCAAAGAAACCTCAAGATTTTTCTGATTTAATTGGTCTGGAGGCACTGTGGAGATCAAAATTTGTGACAGCTGCCAAGATGATTCTAGTGTAGAGTCAGGGTTGAGAACCACAATCCAAAAGTGGACATATAGAGAGAATTTAAGATGGCAGTGCAGGGAGATCTTGAACTCAGCTCTCCCTGTGGACACAGCAATATCTATAGCCTTGTATGGAATAATTCCCTCTGAAGAGGATGTAGGAGCTGGACAAACACAGCCTGCACAACAAGGGACAGCACTGAGATGGGTAGAAGAGGCAGAGACATGGTCTCAAGAAAAGAAAAGAAAAGCTACACCCAAGAAGAGATTTCTGTGGGTGGGAGGGGTCTCAAAGATTTTCCAGAGGAGCAAGAGATTTGAGCCCCACATCAGGCACTCTGTTAGATCCCACACAAGAGAGATGAATCCCAAAACATCTGGCTTTGAAAACCAACAGGAAATACATCCAGGAAAACTATAGACTATAGGTAAAGGAAAACTGCTTTCAAAGCATCTGTGAAGACTCACTCACCCTGGAAACCAGTACAAAACATCAGATTGAAAAGTGCATAGACCATAGATGAAGGAGACCTACTTGCTAATCTTGGAGCACATACTGAAGAGGCAGGAGGTAGCTGGGCCTCTCCTCAGGGACTGAGATGTTGGAGGGAGCCATTTTTGCTATCTTGTTCTGCTATTCTGATCCTGGTACTAGTGGGTGCCATTTTGGAATCCTCTTTTTAAACCGTGAATGCCAGGGGCCATGCCCCTCTGAGAGCCCTGTACAAATTACACTTTAACTGGCCTCATAGCTAATAGAATGATAATGTTGCCCACCACTGTGCCCCTAGCAGTTGTGGCCAGGCCTTGCAGAGAGCCAGGCCAGGGGCCAACACTGCCCACCAATATCCCTGCAATAGTCATAGACTTGCCACAACAGAAGGGCACATGCCACACCTGGTTCTAATGGCACAGGTATGGTGCTTCTGGGCTTCACAGGACATCTCCTATATAAGATCACTCCTTTAAGACTAGGAGAACTAGCTAAACTCCCTAATACATAGAAACAAACATAGAGTTAGGCAAAATGAGAGAATAGAGGAATATGTCCCAGATGGAAAAACAAGACAAAACCTCAGAAAAAGAGCTGAACAAAACAAAGATAAAGAATCTACTCAATGAAGTGTTCAAAATATTGGTCCTAAAAATGCTTGCCAAACTCGGGAGAATAGATACACAGTGAGACCTTCAACGAAAAAATAGAAAATGCTTCCAATAGGAAATGCTTCCAAGCAGAGTTGTGGAATATAATAACAAAGAAATGAAAAATACACTAGAGGTAATAAACACCAAATGAGATAAATCAGAAGAATGGATCAGTGACCTGGGAGGAATTGTAGTGGAAATCACCTAAACTGAACAGAAAATAGGAAAAAAGAATTTTTATAAATATGAGAATGGTTTAAGGGACTTGTGGGACAACATTAAGCATACTAATGTTTGCATTAATAATAGTCCCAGAAAGAGAAGAGAAAGATACAGGGGTAGAACAGTTATTTGAAGAAATAATAGCTGAAATTTTCTCTAACTTGAGGAAGGAAACAGACATCCAGGTCCAGAAAGAACAGAAAGTTCCAAATAAGATGAAACCAAAAAGTTCCATAAAAAGACATTTCGTAATTAAAATGTCAAAAATTAAAGAGAGAATCTTAAAAGTGGCAAGAGAAAAGCAATTAGTTACATTTGAAGGAACCCCCATAAGACTTCTAGCTGATTCTGCAGTGGAAATTTGCAGACCATGAGGGAGTGGCATATATATTTAAAATGCTGAAGGGAAAAAATTTCCAACCAAGAATACCATATCTGGTAAATTTGAAATTTAGGGTAGATCAAGAGTTTCCCAGACAGGCAAGAACTAAAGGTGTTCTTCACCACTAAACTAGCTCTCTAAGAAATATTAAAGACACTTCTTTAAGTGAAAAGAAAGAGCACTGATTATTATTAAGAACAGTCATGAAGGAAAAAAAAAATCACACTGGTAAAGACAACAGAATAAACATAATGGAGCAACCATGTTACAGCTAGTATAGCAGTTAAAAGACAAAAATGGTTTAAATCAGCTATATCTACAGTAATTAGTTAAGGGATACACAAAATAAAAAGATTTAACATATAACATCAAAAACATAAAATGTGGGAGGAGGCAGTAAAAATGTAATGCTTTTAGAATGCATTCAAACTTACGTGAACACTAAGTTAAAATAGACTGTTATATACATAGGTTGTTATATATAAATCTCATGGTAACCACACACACCAAAACCCACCTATAATAGATACATAAAAAATAAAAAGAAAGGAATCCAAACATAACACTAAAGAAAGTTATCAAATTGCAAGGAAAAAGAATAAGAGAAGAGCAAAGAAACAAATGAACTAGACAACCAGAAAACAATTGAGAAAAATGGCAATAAATACATATCTATCGTACTTACTTTAAATGTAAGTAAACTAAATGCTCTAGTCAAAGACCTAGAGTGACTGAATTGATAAAAAACAAAAAACAAGACCCATCTGTATGCAGCCTACAAGAAACTCACTTCAGATAGAAAGACACACACAGACTGAAAGTGAAGGGATGAGAAAATATTCCATGCAAGTGGAAATGAAAAGAAAGCTGGGTAACAATACTTATATCAGATAAAATAGACTTTAAAATAAAGACTGTAACAAAAGACAAAAAAAAGGTCATCACATAATGAATACCCTTAAAGGGATCAACCCAACAGGAGGATATAACATTAATAAATACTTATGCACCCAATATAGGAGCACCCAAGTATATAAAGCAAATATCAACAGACACAAAGAGAGAAGTTGAAAATAACAAAATATTATTAAGGGACTTTAATACCCCGCTTACATGAATGGGTGGGTGAGACAGAAAAGTAATAAGGAAATATTGGCCTTAAGTGACATATTAGACCAGATGGACTTAATAGATATATCGAGAATTTTTGTTTCATCCAAAATCATTGAAATGCACATTTTTTCAAGTGTATATGAAACATTCTCCAGGATAGATCACATGTAAGACCAAACAATCAGTGGATCAACAAAGAAGTCAAAGAGGAAATTAAAAAAAAAAAAATACCTGGAGACAAATGAAAGTGACAACGCCATGTTCCAAAATCCATGGGATGTAGCAAAAGCAGTTCTTAGAGGGAAATTTCTAGCAATAAAAGCCCACCTCAAGAAACAAGAAAAATTTCAATCTAAGCTTATACCTAAAGGAACTAGAAAAGGTAGAAATACCAAAGTTAGTAGAAGGAGGAGAATAAAAAAGATCAGAGCAGAAATAAATGAAATAGAAACTATAAAACAATAGAAAATGTCAGTGAAACTAAGTCTGATTCTTTGAAAATATATATAAAAAAAAACACAACAAAATGATAAACCTTTAGCCAGACTCATGGAGAAGTAAAGAGGACTCAAGTAAATAAAATTGGAAATGAAAAAGAAGTTACAACTGAACAGATTTCTGATACAACAGAAATACAAAGACTGTGATAGGAGACTATCACAATCATATGACCAACTGGACAACTCCAATTGCATCAGTAATAATAACAGTAAAAAAACCTCCAACAAACAAAAATTCAGAACCAGAAGTTTTCACAGGTGAATTATACCAAATATTTCAAGAAGGGGAAGTTA
Organism: Taxidea taxus jeffersonii; assembly: GCA_003697995.1. NCBI lineage: Eukaryota > Metazoa > Chordata > Mammalia > Carnivora > Mustelidae > Taxidea > Taxidea taxus. The sequence continues at coordinate 4,287 of ML100902.1, read as the reverse complement.
ATACCTATTCTCCTCAAACTATTCCAAAAAATTGAAGTGGAAAGAACACTTCCAAACTTATTCTATAAGGTCAAAATTACCCTGGTGTTAAATCAGACAAGATACTATAAAAAAAGAAAACTATAAACCTATATTCCTGGTGAGCATAAACACAAAAATCCTCAATGAAATATTAGCTTACCAAATTGAACAATTTATTAAAAAAATTATACACCATGATCAGTGGGATTGATTTCAGGGATGCAAGAATGGTTGAGTATCTGCAAGTCAATCAACCTGATATACCACATTAACAACAACAAAAAAGGTAAAAATCATACGAACATCTCAATAGATGCAAAAAAATCATTTGACAGAATTCAACATACATTTATGATAAAAGTTCTCAGCAAAGTGGCTATAGGGAGAATGTGACTCAACATAATCAAGGCCGTATAACACAAACCCATAGCTAGCATTACACATACTGGCGAAAAGCTGAAAGCTTTTCCTAAGTTTAGGAACAGGACAAAGAGGCTCACTCTCACCACTTCTATTCAGCATAGTATTGGAAGTCCTAACCATAGCAACTAGGCAAGAAAAACAAATGAAAGGCGTTCAAATTAGAAAAGAATAAGTAAAGTTGTCATAACCTGCAAATCATCAAAATCCGAAAGACTCCACAAAAAACTATTAGGACTAATAAATTCAGTAATGTTACAGAACATAAAATCATTACACAGAAATCTATTGTGTTACTATCACTAATAACAAACTATCAGAAATTAAAACACTCCCATTTATAATTACAACAGAAAGAATTATATACCTAGGAATAAATTTAACCAAGGAGGTAAAAGAACTGTACTATGAAAATTATAAGACATTGATGAAAGAAATTAAGGATGACACAAATAAATGGAAAGATATATATCATGTTCATGGATTGGAAGAATTAATATTGTCCATACTATATTAATATGTCCATATTATCCAAAGTTGTCTACACATTCGTGCAGTCCTTGTCAAGATACCAATCTCTGCTTCACAGAACTAGAACCAGTAACCCTAAACTTTGTATGGAGTCACAGGAGACCCCCAATGGCCAAAGTAATCTTGAGAAACAGCAAAGCTGGAGGTATTATTCTCCTTCATTTCATGCTATGCTACAAAGCAATTATAATCAGAACAGTTTGGTATGGGCATGAAAATGGACACTTCGATCAATGGAGCAGAAGAGAGCCCAGAAATAAACCCACATTTATCTAATCAATTAATTTACAACAAAGGAGACAAAGATACACAATGGGGAAAAGATAATTTTCTCAGTACATGGTACTGGGAAAACTGGACAGCTACATGCAAACAAAGGAAACTGAACCACTTTTTTACTGTATGTAAAAAATGCACTAAAAACTGATTAAATATTCAAATGTAAGTCCTGAAGCCTGGCAGTTTTCTAGAAGAAAAATAGCAGTAAATTCTTTGATATCAGTCTGGGTGACATTTTTTGGATCTGTCTCCCAATGCAAGGACAAGAAAAGCAAAAGTAAAGCGGTGGGTCTATGTCAAACTAAAATCTTTGCACAGTAAAGAAAGCCATTAACTAAATGAAAAGTGACCTGCTGAATGGAAGAGGATGTTTGCAAATGATATATCCAACAAAGGGTTAACATCCCAAATATATAAAGAACTCCTATAACTCAATATCAAAAGAACAAACAATCCAATTAAAAATGGACAGGGGACATGAATAGACATTTTTCCAAAGAAGACTTACAGATGGCCAACAGGCCCATGAAAACATGCTCAACATCACTAACCATCAGGGAAATGCAAATCAAAACTGCAACGAGATACCACTTCACATCGCTCAGAATGGCTATTATCAAAAAGACATAAAAGAACGAATGTTGGCAAGGACGTGGAGGAAAGGGAACCCTCGTGCACTGCTATTAAGAATATAAATTTGGGGGCACCTGGGTGGCTTAGTGGGTTAAGCCTCTGCCTTCAGCTCAGGTGGTGATCTCGGGGTCCTGGGATCGAGCCCCATATTGGGCTCTCTGATCAGTGGGGAGCCTGCTTCCCCCCCACTTCCTGCCTCTCTGCCTACTTGTGTTCTCTGTCAAATAAATAAATAAAATCTTTAAAAAAAAAAAGAATATAAATTGGTCCAGTCACAAAGGAAAGCAGTATGGAAGTTCCTCAAAAAATTAAAAGTAGAGCTACTATACAATCTAGAACTTCTTTTGTATGTATTTATCCAAAGAAAATGAAAACACTAATTTGAAAAGATATATGCACCTCATGTTCATCACATTATTGTCAATAGCTGAGATGCGGAAGCAACCTAAATATCCATGAGTAGATGAATGGATAAATAAGATGTGGTGTGTATACCCACGTGCAGACATACATACACACTGGAACATTACTTGGACATAAAAAGATGAAATCTTACCCTTGGCGACAACATGGATGGACCCAGTAGACATTATGCTATATGTCAGGCAGAGAAAGACAAGCGCCATATGATTTTACTTAAATGAGGAATTTACAAAACAGAAACAGGCTCGGATGTCCAGAGAGCAAACTGATGCAAGAGAGGAGGGGGGATCAGGATAGACAAAATAGATGAAAGGGATTAAGAAGTAAGATCTTCCAGTGATAAAACAAGTAAGATGTGGAAATGAGATGTACAACATAGGGAATATAGTAAAAAAAAATATTTTAACAGTTTTGTATGCTGGAAGATGGTAACTAGACTTACTTGGTGATCCTTTTGTAATATGTATAAACATAGAATCACTGTGTTGTGCACCTAAAACTGATACAGTGTTGTATGTCACTTATCCTTAAATAAAAAATAAAAAAATTAAAACCAACCACCCCCACAAAAGTATACATATAAAATCTTACTGGTACAGTTTGTTATGATTGTATATACCTGTAGTATCTGTCTCTTCCTTTACATTTTCTATATCCTATCAGAGGAGAAGAGGCCCTCTTCCTTTTAATGGTGAACACATGTACCAGGGAATTGCATCCCTATGTCTTCACCATACACAAGACCTATCTTTGTCTACAATCGTCCCTTTCCCCTATATTTCGAGTATCACTCTACTGCTTCCTTCCTCCCTTGCATGTATGCTTACATGTAACAAAACCCCAAATCCTTCTTGCATTAATTTTTCCATCCATTTCCTCAAAGAGCTCCTTAACACCTATTACTTCATTATTCACTCATTCCTTAATTCCTCACAATTGACTTTCACCCCATTTAGATGAAACTCATCATTCAAAGCTCATGTGATATGGGATACTATGTGCTTAATAAATCTTTGTTGAATGAATAGACAAGTGGATACAAGACTTTCTCATCACCAAATCAGTGATCTTTAATCAGTTTTCTTCTTCCTCAATACATGGTTAGTCAGGCCCATGACTCTGTCCCTGTTGTCTTTAACAGAATTCTGGTTCTTCTCTTATTCTGATGTTTCTTGTATGATGCTTGACTGGCTACTTTTTTGGAAGCAGTGTTCTACTTGTTTATGGGTTGTGGTGCAGGACAAACTTAGGGTTCAAATCAGGTCCCTGATATTTCATGGCTGTTAAAACTTAAGACAAAGTGCCCCTTTCTTCATCCATAGAAAGGAGGTGATAATAGTGTTGTTCTAAATGTTGATGTGATGCATTAAGCCCTTGCAAAGACCTTTAATGTTAGTGAGTATTTGCATTCCAGTGGCTGTAAGGTCCTTAAGGGCAGTCTCCATGCCATTTTCCCCCCTCTTATTCTTTCTGTCCTCAAAACCAGCTGCTGAGCTTGGGGTCTTTGAAAACTATTAGTTGTGAATGAGTGAGCAAATGCATGGTTTCCCTTCTCTTAATGGATGATCTTTCCCAAAGGCTTGGCTTCAGTTTCCCTCACCCTTTCCCTTCCTGACCTCATTTAATCCCTGAGGACATTTGGACCTTATTCATATTTTCCATCCATCTTCATGTAGATCACTACCAAGTCTAAACTGAAATCAGATTCAGCTCATTGTGACCTCAGATCCAGATTTCCTATCTTTAAGATAACTCCCAAAATAACATCCTCAAGACATCTCTTTGATACCTTAAATACCTATGTTTAAAAAAGAACAAATCTTCTTTTCTTCTCTTATTTTTCATTCATATATAATAATTATATATTTACAATTATATATATTTGTTTATTATACATGTGCATACAATAGCCTCCTACATGAAAATATAGGCCTAACCTGCATATTTAATTTATATATACACATATAAAATATATGTATT
>RCUC01127012.1:0-18078 GCA_003697995.1 Taxidea taxus jeffersonii | reverse complement strand
GGGGGGGGGGGGGGGCAGTGGTAGCAGAAGGGTTCTCTGCCTGGCTCTGGCTTCATCTGGAATTTCCCAACCTCAATCGGCCTGCACTTCAGCCCTCAGAGACAAGAGACCAGAAAATAACCTCTTGTCCTGAGCAGCTATACCAAAAATTCACCTTCTAAGACGCACTTCCCAGAGGACAACACCACAGCTTTGGAGTAAAAGCAGACCAGAAAACCTCTTCGCGTCCAAGTGGCTTACCACTATGCCTGAAGAGCCACTCAGGGGCAGCAGGGAAAGCCCTCCCAAATTTCCCAGCAGAACCCAGGGCCCCTGCAAGGAGGGGCATGGAACCTCTGAGCCTATTGAGTCCAGCTGGGGCCCACTGCCCCACTGCCCAGCTCCCCTGAGTCCCTGCCACAGCTGTGTGACAAGGATAGCCCCAGGCTAATGACTCTAGCCACACTTTAATTCAATGCTGTGTACAATGTACAGAGAGAAGGGAGAGTGGGCAGAACATGTAGGCAGCTGCTGAGACCCCCTCATCCACTCCCGGCTTGAAACAGCAAAACAGCAGCTCATTGTGAGCCTGGGGTCTGGGGAAGTTGTGCTTTCCTAACAGCTGCAAGGGAGGTGCTTCCATCCAAGAGGAGCTGGGAGGCTGGGAGGGAGGAGGAGGGGGAGACAACGAGCTCTGGCATCCCAACCCTTTACAAAGTTGAAGATGTCCCTCTTGCAATTTCCCTCTTGTTTCCATTCACTTGAAAAAGTCACTATTCCTTTTTCCGGGATCTTCGCCCGCAAACGTACATTCTCAGTCTATGGCAGCCATAGTAGCCTCAGCAGGGAGATATCAAAAACGTTGCCAGCCCACCCGATAGCTGAGTGCCAACCATGTTAGGGGCTGAGAATCCAGACTAGAGAAGACTGAGGTTCTGCCTTGGAGCAGGGTATGTTACTGCCAAGCAGTAATTCAGTGATTCAGGTATTGTGTCAAGTTTCTGATTATGGGTGCCCATGGGACTACTGGAACCAAGGGTCATTTCTATCAGCTCAGAAGCCCAAAGAAGGCTTCCTGGAAGAGGCAGACCCTTCACCTCAACGTTGAGGGGTAAATAAAATTGAGCCAGGCAACAAAAGGGGGTTGTCAGGAACAAAGAGCATCTGAGGCCAAGGGCAGAGCAGGATGCAGGGTGTGGGGAACTACAAGGAGCATTTATGGGCTGGAGGGGCAGTAAGCTAGGAGATGGAAGGAGAGGCCAAGACCACCAGGGGCCTCACAGAAAGCAAAGGGACCTGACTAAAATGCCACTCTATATTCTGTGTGCCCTCTTTGAGCTAGCAGTACGGGGGTGGCAGTGGTGACAAGCCACAGAGTCCTTGATGACATGAGCATGAGTGTATGAAGGAGGAACCCAGTGGCAGACAGCACTGTCAGGATGAGGTTCCCAGCCACGTTTCGGCCTGTTCTCCCCTCCTGGTTTCCACTCCTCAGAAGCAGCATCCCTAGTTATCATTCACAGCATGCTTACGGAAGCAAGTTATCCCACTGAACACCCCCAGAATGTGGCTCACAAACTTCCTGCCCACATCCCCCTCAACACGTCACCCACCTCGGCAGTGGCAGCCAGACGGTGGTTGGGAAGTTGTTCCTGAAGGTTCTCCACATCAAATCCACTTCACACAAAACTGTGAAAACAGCAGCCAGTGAAGAGGCCCGTGCTAATTCAAAGACCAGCAAGGATAAGACATCATTTCTAACCTAAGTAGCAACCAGAAGGTGTGTAACCCTAGGCTTGGAAATGCACAGACCCTATCCTGAAAGAGACATGAGGCACCAGCATCAAAGCTTGTCCACAGGAGCGGGCATTGGGAAAGAAAGAATTTAGGATGGGACAGAGATTTGCACTCGTATCTTTGGTCTCATGAACTTTTATAATGAGCATATACTGTTTTTATCAATCCAGAGAAAGACCAGCAAACAACACAAAGGATCAATCTCCAAGCACAATGTCAAGGGCATGTCTAAGGGACACAGCACAGAAGACTAGGGCCTCACACACACCATCATCTAACGGAGGTGGGGCAGAATGATAAAAACTGTGAAGGAATCACAGTGTGATGGATAAAACCAGGTTGGGGGGTAGGGATCTAGTCTGCATGGTTGTGAGGCCTCAGGAGGGGTCAGCCACGTGGAGATCTGTGAGAAGAAGAGTTTGGCCAAAAGACACCCTCTCCAGTCCTGAGGAAAAGTTGGGGTGTCTGAAAACGGGGGCGGAGGGGTGGGCACAGGTCAGGCCTGACCTTTTCCTACACTGTCACTATCCAGATGTTACTCTCAGGGCACCAGAAACCACCAAAGGACGTCAAGCCTTTCCCATCTCACAATATGCCAGAATTGAGAGACTACCTAAAAGAGTTCTCACACACACACTATCAAGCTTATAAAAGATGGGTGTGATTTCATTTTATCCAGCTCTCAACTCTTAGCCTCACAATTTTAAAATAAAAAGAACCATATATTTTATTATTTTTAAGGGACAATTTATGCTAAAATCAAATATATTCTTTTTAAAATTACCATAGTCAAAAAGAAAATCACCCCTTTCAAAAAATTTTTCTAATTCTTAAATCTATTGATTCACTAAATTTTTGAATGAGCTTTTTCTGAGATCTTAGTTTGCAGTACTTTTTTATTTAATGGAGCTATTATCTTAGGAAAGGTTTTCTGTCCCCTGAGTATATTTCAAATATATCTTCATTTCCCAAAGAACACGTATTGAGTGACTAAAAATTAACTTGCACTCATTCACACCTCAAAAAAGAATGCATTTTCCTAAATCATCCTAACAAAGACATTAAAAATGTCAAAACCCTGAGTTTTGAAGCAGAATTTCTGTTCTCTTTCTAGATGTATTAAAATAGACTTTAAGGTTTGTTCATAACATGATTGCCATTTTCCATGCTACCTACCGATTATAAACAGAACCAATTTTAAAACCAAACTAGGGCTCTCTCTGTAATATTCAAGATGTATTACCATCTGCTTTTATATCAGCATTTTTAACAGGTCCAAAATCTCTATATTACCAAGGATTATCAGAAATGGTTTATACCTCTTTCAAAGCACACATTCTTTCCAAAGCACTTTCAAGTCACAAACTTTGAAAGTTCACTTAATTTTTCAGACTATACCAGACATGTGACTGTCAACCAGATATACACACAATGGTTTATCACAGACAACTCAGTTATACTGACCAAAGCTAGTTTTGTCATTATGCCTCTTAAGAATTACTAACCTGAGAAAACACAGCATACCTGATTACCTAGAAGCTTACAGGAGGTGGAAGGGTGACAGTCTTTATTTACAATGTACATCCTATGTAAAGAACATGAACTTTTCCAGAAAAGCGGCATCCCTAAAATTTACATAATCCGTCACCCTCATTTCCAAACACACACAAAAAAAGACAACAGCATTTTTTTTTTTCAGAAGACATTCAGCAAAAATCAGCATCGATGATAAAAGAGAAAATGGCAGGTGAGGAGATGAAGACAGGAATTCCACCAGACCCCAGCTCCAAGTCGCTGCCCTTAGGGAGAGAATGGCCATAAGGATGATCAGATTGTCTCAAAAGTTCTTCAGTCGTTTGTAAAAATACATGAACTCTAAGCCTGGTATCTAAATAAACCTTTAGATCAAATTTATCTTTCTAGTAAATACTTTCCTTCCATCTAATAAGAAAGAAAGAAAGAAAGAGACTGATTTTTAAAAATCTCTCCATTCTTTCATTCAACAATCTCACATACTGATTCCATACAAGGATGGACACTCCTCCTTCCCTGCAGAGTTTACCATCCAGCAGTGGCAAGATGTAATGATCAATATGATCTTCTAATCACCATGATTATCAGCCTCTGCCAACGCACACATGCACACACACACACACACACACACACACACACATACAGTGCAGAGACCTCTGTGCAATCTCAGAGCATCACAGGTAGTCATTCAACAGCAATTCTCTTTAAAAAGACCAACTGGTCCAACCTGACCATTTCGTTGGATGGCACAGGGGTTCACTAAGCTAGCCTATCCCATTTCATCCCACACTTCTGTCAACCACCTCCCTGAAGATTAAGACTGGGAGATCCTTGTGACAATTTTTTTAAAAACATTTATTGCCATTTTGAAAGCATACCGTTTTCCTTTAGATACTAATTTAAACCTAATTTCAAAGTCAGCTTATATTGCCTAATCCTTATTTCTCTTTCCATTCAAAACTATGAAAAAGATTGCACAAAAGTCTGCCAATATGTAAATGACACTTTAAAAAGGGTTTTAAATAGTTCATATTACAAATGCATTTAGGAACTTAAAGGGTAAACAGGACAACCCTAAACAACACAACCAGAGACCACCAAAAGGTTTAAAACATAAAATACAGGGTGCCTGGGTGGCTCAGTGGGTTAAGCCTCTGCCTTCCGCTCAGGTCATGATCTCAGGGTCCTGGGATCAAGTCCTGCATCGGGCTCTCTGCTCAGTGGGGAGATTGCTTCCTCCTCTCTCTCTCTCTGCCTGCCTCTCTGCCTATTTGTGATTGGTCTGTCTGTCAAATAAATAAAATCTTAAAAAAAAAAAAACAATAAAATACAAACAAAAGTGTGTGCACGCGCGTGTGCTCGTGCACACACACACTAAAGCTACTCCACAGTTAAAGTTGGGGAAAACAGAACTCTTCTACACTTTTTTGGTTTAACTTGAAACCAACTTGGGAACAAACTGTATTACAGAAAGTAACACAGATCATGATATTATAGGCCAATGCCAACATTCTATAGGCAAGAATTTAGAGGATTTAAATCAAATACTAAAGGCGTAAAATCATTTTAAAAGAAAGAAAACATTCTAATTCCATATGCATTATGCAACAGGCTTTTCCTATTAAAGGAAACAGAACGAAATTTTCAAAATAACCCAACTGATCAGGCATAACATGAAACCAACATTTCCTCCTAATTTTCCCTATTATGAGATTAAGTACGTCAAATGTAGACTTACTACACCACCACCCCTCAATCCATTCCTCTTTCTTTACATATGTTAATGATGGTGTCGGATCCAGGGCCCACCACCAGCCACCACAACTGAATTACCCTCCAGGGACATCAATCAGATTTGTTATTCTTGTTTCAGCTAAAGAAAAGGAGGCAAGAAGAAGGAAGAGCTATTTTCAGGAATCAGAATTCTCTTGATTAGATTTCTGGCTCACTGGTAAATGTTTATACTCTGAAATGCATTACCCTCTACTTCCAAATGTTTGGCTTTTTTCTAGAGCCACAATATAGCACAGTGTTTCCAATATAAATTTTGCCAAGTAATATATGCCTAGTTTTGCAGGGAGCATTTGGTCAAATTCTAATATTCCCTCTTGGGAGCCAACACCAACTTCCAGCAGCAGGTCTAACTGCGCAGAATAGAATTTTCAACACACACAGAGTAGTATCTTCCAGCAGACAGCCCTTTCTTCTCCTACTCTGAGGGAGGGATGCCGTATGAGACATCTGGCATGATACTTATCACTAAGAATATAGATCTTTCTGGCAAAGTAAAAAATTAATCACAAAATGCCCCAAATACATTCCTCTTTACCCCAGCATTAAAAAAAGAAGAAGAAGAAAAGAAAAGAAAAAAGGGAAAAAAATCCATGGTGGTTTCTACCGAGGCTGAGATGAAGCTTAATGTCCCCGCTTAAGCTTAGAAACCATCGTGCGATTAATAAGAATAAATAGCATATGCACATTTCTTTAGGCTGCAAATGTTAACTGAGAAAATGCATGTCAGAGGGCTTCCTAACACCTAAACACCTAACACCTAAAGGATTATCCACAAACAGCAAACAGATTATCTGTAGGCACAAAGTCTTCAGTTACCTTAGCTTTTCTTGAATGTAATAAATATTTTTGTTTCTCTTGTCACTGAAAACTTGACAGAGGACCCTCCCATTCCTCTTTCATTAAAATGTGCACATGATTTGCATCCAAACCTTACACAGCTATCATCGGAGGGGGCAGGGCAGGAGGAGGGGGGCATGTACTGCAATATTGCACTCATCTGGTTGCATTAAGCTCAAAATGCAAATCTCAAGGATATAGATTTGTCACATGTCAGCCCAAGCTGAAGGCATCCACCAAGAGAATATTTTCCCTATTCAGCTAGCAGCCAGAATCTTCTTCCACAAACCTGCATACTGATGAGAGCCAAAGCTCCCAAGATCCCTCTTCGTTTCTTCTTAACCCACCTCTTCCCTCTGCAGAGGAGAGAAGCCATTTTACTAATTTATAAGTACCCTGACTCTCTCATCATCTAAAAAAAAAAAAAAAAAAAAAAATTCCCTTCAATAATAGCCAACTGAAAGCAAAAGTGGATTGCACGGGAGTCAGAATAAACCAGACAACAGCAGCCCTTATCGAGCGGCAGGATTCCGCATACTTACTGAAGGCAGCCACAGCCAGGGCCAGGGTGACAATAATGGAGAACCAGGAGACCCATAACGCCTTCTTTCTGTAGTTCTGGGCCTCGTGAGGCTTCAGGCGGGTGCTGCTTTCTAGTAAGCCTGACAAAAACAAGGAGAAAAGGAAGTTAGACATTTCCTTATTAAACCCACAGCCAGAGCTACACGTTCTTATCCAAGGACTGCAAACTGACAGCCTGTGGGCCAAGATGTGTTTTGTTTGGCCCACACTGTGTTTTAACAATTAGGAGGGTTCACTTGGAAATCAGGCTTCCTGGAATCTCTTGCCAAATCACAGGCTCTAGCAATATGGGCAAGTATGCCTGCAGGCTAACAGCAGTCATCCTCTCTAGAAAGACCCCACAGACCCACTCACTGGACCTGGACCAGTGAGCCCCTGCCTCAGCATGAACTCAGCTATGTAGGTCTTGCTCTAGCAAGCACCTACGGTTAGGAAAACAGCACAATGAGCCCACATTGAGCCGGGCCTGTGGGCTCCTCAGCCATAAGCACTGATCTGCACTGATCCCACAGGCAGTGCCCACAACTTGGTGAAAGAGCCTTTGCCCAAAGCCATGAGTCCCTGAACGCAAACAGCCTCATTGGCCCCCTCAACAATTAAGAGGAAGAGAAGGACTTCTCTTCAATCGCAACCAACAATAGCCACCAGACCTCCATTATAGGCCCCGTTTTCTTCCCTCCTTTCTGCTCTGTAGTATGTATCGCTCTATACCACTCATAAGGCAAACAGTTCTCAGATGGTTCAAGTCAGGTAAACCTACTCAAACTGGGTGCAGCTTTCTGGGTTGGCCCTGTGTGAGAAAGGTTTGATTTTTGTCTCTGATGCTTTCAACATTAAGGGTCCCTGGCACCAACTGAAATTCATGAGGTCTTAGAGGCGATGCCCAAACTCCATTTGCTTTGGGTGGAGGGTCAAAACATCTTCAGCATTACCCCAATTTCTATTTTTTTTCTTCTCCTTAAAAAAGAGATCATAGACAGCATCTCTTCATTGCACGAAAGACCAAATTCTCATGCATTCTCCATTGACAGGAGCTTATGACACCACCTTGAGCTAAAGAGCCCAGGACATTCCTTTCAGGGGTGGAGCAGCTTCATCACAACAGCTCCAGATGGTGAAGAAATTGGTGGTCCGAGCTCAGGCACCCATTGGTAAAACACCAAACAGCATGCAACATCTCACAGCCAGCGCATCGTGTGAAAGACACCATCCCACTTAACCAGCTAGGCACCCTGCTTAGCCTCTGGCCTGAAAACTACATCCTCTTCCAAAATTATAAAAGACCCTGGTAAAACTTCTCCATTTCATTTACTACCCAGACCCAAGTGACCTCAACAAGTCCTCAAGGAAGCAAGAGGAAACTTCCAGGAAGGTGCTTAGCGAACCCAGTCTATGGCCCAGAGATTTTTAAACAATCAAAACCTGTAGCTTTGCATGGGATCAGAATGTAGAGGAGAGTGCAAAAGTAGGTCTAAACACCTCTCCATCACCTCACTGTAAAAATCTCCCCAAACCTTCCTTAATAAATGCACCTGGATGAAAAAAGATAAACCTTCTCTCTTGTCAAATTCTGCCTTCATTACACATGATTTCAAATTAAAATCCCTTCACCTGCCTGTTTTTATCCCTTTGTCTACTTTTTCCCTAGCCACCAAACAACACCCTTTGTCTCCTGTTTACGCCAACCTAGAAGGAGCAGGTCCTACACTCTCCCAATCATTTGTTTCCTTTTTCCCAAATGATATAAAAATCTTCCCTTTCGTTCTGGCCAATTGATTTTCAGGAGAAGTGAAGCTGTAACACGGAAGTACTGACTCAAGCAGTTCATTTGCTGCGTATTTTGACAGCAACAATCACAAGAGGTTTATCCACTGGGGGTAAAAACAAGGTTCCTTTCAGAAGCAGATTTCATTTTCCACGAGAAAGGACAATGATCTCGGTTTTTCATTCCACCACATAACAATTATTTTTCCTTCCAAAGCCAGCTGTTTATAGCAATATGGTCCTAACCACACAGACCACTGCATGCCTCACCCCATAGTGGACCAGCACACTCAGGAAGGAGTTTGAGGTGTCCACTCGCATAGGCTGGACTGTCCTGCTAACAAGATACCTGAGTCCTCTAAGCAGCAGGACTAGTGGTTCTTACCCAGATCTGATTGTGTGTGTGCATGTCTCCCGCATAGGAGGTTTTAAATTTAAAAAACCGATGTAAATGTAATGCGAAGACCATCCAAGGAACTTTCCCATATAGGTCCAGCCTTTGCTTATTTCTTACTTGTCTTCCTTCCTAAAAGTATAGCTGATACCAAGAATGGAAAACATCCCCCTCCTTGAAGGGGAGCACGACAACTTGCAAAGACCCATAAATGAATGTTCCACATATAGGTGCCTCTACCTTGGCCTCCACCTGGGCTGCCCGTATTCAGGAAGCTATGCTTCAGAAGTAGAAGGTAGCCCAGCCCAGAGAAGCTAAGGAAGGCTGCACATTTGCATGTAGGGCTATGTCCCTTTCTCAACATAGTTGGCCTCCACATTCAGATTTCTAATTTCACTCCAATTCCATCTATTTGTAATCTGGGCCTAACATTAGTAAGCGTAAGGGTTGTATGAATGAAAGACTGATAACTCATTGTTTGGGTAGAGAGGGAAATGCAAATATACGTGGTTAAATTGAAGCCATCCGTCATTCCCATCCTAGTATGAATTAGTTCTAATTGCTTTCTCCTAATCACCACACTTGGATCTTCTAAAGGAAGGGCAATATTCATTAGATAGGACGGTAGCAAGAAATGCAGAAGCGTGTAACACTCTAAGTCAACTTGGGGTTTGGGGCAGAATGATGGGAAAACACCTGTGTAGAGAACAGTGGATATTAAGAGGGAAGAGGTAGAAACACCCAAGACAAACTTGGCCTATTTTGTGGGTGTGAATCCCTGAAAGTCTCAGACCACAGGACTCTTGCTCCCTGACTACAAGGCTCAGCCAAATGGCACTGCACTATCTAGGTTTCTGGGAAGCAGCCCCCATCACTTCTAAGGGGAAGATATCTCTAAAGTCCTAAAACACTAGATGATAAGGCAAGCATTTGATGGGAGTTAGACGCAGTCTGTAACCAGCTCTAATAGCTCAAAAGGAAGTAAGGACAAGAAAGAAGGCCAAATATAGACACACATCCAGGGCACCGACCCCCCACACACGCTATAGGTATTAAGGCCTAGAAAAAAAGCAAGCCAGGCATGATGGAGAGACGCAAAGCAGGCAACTGCTTTAGCTTCTTCCTCCCCAAATCCTCTCACCATTATGAAAAAGGTAGCTGCAATCGAACTGTTCCCAAGGGATTCAAAAATCAATACGGGAAAGATGCAGCCCCATAAGAAAAAACAACACAAACACAAAATATTGTAATAAACCTCCCCAGGTAATCTGATCTATTTAACGAAAATGATCCATTCATCATTAACTCTTTGCTGTCAGCAATACGTCAAACAAAAGAATGTCACACTGACTTTCAGCTTTCAATATCACAAGGCGCTGGGTTCTTTGGAGGATAGGGTTCACGCTAACAGAGAGGCTGTGTGTGATATGCGATGCTTTCACACAGGGATAGTTCATGAACAGTGAATGCTTTTATGCTATCATATAATGGAAAATGAAATTCAGTTGACCAATGAAAAATGACCCTAAGAATTAATTCAGAAGGGCTTTTTACACTTGAGCATGAAGCTACAAAATGATGCTAAATATTAACTCCCCCTAGCACTTTCTCCCCTCCTGTCCTTTTGTGGGGTGGGGAGAAATAGGCCAGCTTTGACAAATGACCTGCAATGCTACAAAAATAAGCTCAGCCCGGAGTTCAGTCTTTCTTCAATACAAAATTCTGAAGTCCTACAGTATTATTAATATTAGTTGCAGAGGAAAAGGTAATTCACATGACCTAGAATAAAAGTGATAGGTTCCGTCGGGGTGCTTGCGATGCCACCCATCATCAGCTCTGTAACAGTATCTAGTTCTGTTGGAACAGGAGGAGAAACTGCAACATAGGTGCAGAACTCGTTGCAAGTGGAGGAGCTCCAGTTCCCCCACTGAGCAATCCCTGCAGAGTCTCCAGCATTGCTGTTTCCCTGTCATTCTATTTCACATGCTACAGTTTAAAATTTTCTATGAGGAAAGAGATCGTGCATCCGAACGCTAAACCGGAATAAAAATGTACAGGAGATACTAAGAATAGGACCGAAAACCTGCTAAGACTGAAATATAAAAATCCGCCACAGCCAACAAAATAAGGCTTCCAAGAAAAGGGGGTGGAGTGGCGAAGAGCCCGCTCCCCATGAAGGGCCTGGCTGCAAGAATCCCGCTTCGGCCACTGACGGGCTTTAGCCCAAACACGGAATCTTTTTGAGGGGGCCGATCTGAATTTAGATTCAGAAAACAGCAGAAAATGTATGGATGTGGCCAAGAACACGGATCCCTGCAAGCCAAAAGGAAACGAGGCAGGGAGGGAAAGAGGGATGTAGGAGGCGAGAGGCACGAGAATGAACAACTCTCTCCCGTTTCTTGCGGGCATCTCAATGGGGGTTATCGTGTGAGTGTTGGAAGGTAGGGGTTGGCCTCCCAGGAAAGGGACGCTTGCGGGGTTCCAGACCAGGGTCTTGGAGGGATTCTGAAGGGGCTGGAGACGTGTGCTGGGAACCACCAGGCTTCAGTGCAGAGGAGGCTGGTGGTCCAAACTCGACTGCCCCAGTCCTCTGCCCCCATCACCAAACAGCAGGGCGGTGACCTATGGTAAACTAGGTGCCCTATGAGTGAGGGTCGGGGGCCGCCGGTCTTCCCTCGCCGAGCCGACCACCCACCGACTCCGCGAGGCTAAACCCGCAGAAGCAAGTTCTCCCGGGGAGCCGGCCGCCGGGGGTCGGAGAGGACTTGGAAGGAGGACGCACTGAGCTCAGGTCCCTCCTCCAGAGCAGGGCCCGCAGTCCCCCGGGAGCACTGGGCTCCAAAAGCAAAAAAAAACGCCTCCCGCAAACTTTTCCACTGGGCGCTGGAGGGCCGGAGCTAGCCAAGAGGAGAGCACGGGCCCGTGCGAGGTCGGTCCGGAGGCTGCCGGGCTCTCGCGCTCCTGGGAAGGAGCGGCTGCCCTGGCGGCGCCGACTTCAGGAGGTGGGGCTGCCGCCCTCGGCTCTCGGCGCCCTCGCCGGGTAAGTCCCGGCCCCGCGCCCCCTCGCGCCCTGAGACGCCGAGCGCAGCGCCCAGCCAACCTGAGAATGGGTGGAGGCGGGCGGGGAGAGGGGCCGCGCCGGGGAAGCGGCCGGGCGGCGTGCGCTCACCTCGATCCTCCAGCGCGTCGCTGAACTGGCCGCTCTCGCTGATCCGCAGCTGCCGCTCCTCTTCGGGCTTGGGCGGCTCGCGAGCTGGGTTGCTCTGCGGGCCCGGGCCGGGGGCGGCGGCCAAGGGCGCGTGGCCCCGGGGCCGCGCCTGGACCGCGGGGCCCGAGGGGCTGCGGCGTTCGCTGCCCGCGGCGGGCTCCATGGCGCGGGGCGGCGGTTCCGGGCGGCGGCGGCGACGAGCGCGGCAAGGACTTGAGTCAGAAGTGTGAGGCGCCGCGGCTCGGAGCGGGCAGAGGGACTGACGGACCGCTGAAGAGGGAGGGAGGGTGCCGAAGAGCTGAGGTGCGCTGGGCGGGGGTGTCGAAGAGCCGCACGGCTCGCGCGGCAGGAGGCAGAGGCTTGGGGCCGCTCTGTCGCCGCTGCGCTCCGCCCACGGGGGCAGGTGCCGGCGGCAGGGACCCGCCCCGAGGCCCGGGCGCCCGAGCCGGCTCAAGGAGGCCGGTGGGGAGGTAGGGAGGGATCCGGCCGAGCCAGACGCCCGGAGGCTCGCGGGAACTGCTGGCCGCCTGGCGAGAGTGTGACTGGAGACCTCCCCCCACCCGCGCGGCGGGATGGGGTCCGGAGGGGACGCGCTCGGACCGGATTTCTGCGGTCCGGGAAGGCAGTGGCCGCGCTCCGGCAGGAGAGAGCGGGCAGCGCCCTAATTTGACATCTTTCTCCTCTGGAGCTGCGTGGGCTTCAGAGGCGGTGCAGGGTCTCCAACTGGGCTACCAGCCTCACCGCCCATCCCGGGAAAACGAGATTCACCTGTCGCCTAGACAGCCGGGCTCCGGCCTTCTAGGAGCTTTGATTCATTCCCCTCCTAATTTTTTCTCTCTAGCACCAACTTAAGGGGACCGGGTAACCTTAGAACCACTGGTAGCTCTAGGTGTTTGGACCCAAGGTTCCCCCTTTGCGACTCTCCCTGGGCCTTTGTCCCTGCCAGCTCGCTACTTGCCCTCTGAGTATCCAAATGTTGACACTTCTTCAGGACTCGGGTGGAAGCCTGCCTCCTACGAGAAGCTTCCCCTGACTGTCCCAGAGCAGCCGGTCCCAGAGCGGCGGACTGTCCCTGCTTTGACCGCGCGGAGCTTGTATCCTTGTGCGGTGGGGCTAGTCGGGCAAAGAGAGACAACCACCTAGTTCACGCCAGGGCCCACGCCCGCTCTCTCGGAGCTCCAGGAGGTGCAGAAGCGGGAGAACCGGCGGTTTATCAGATTAAGCTTGAATTTAACGGTATCAACATCCAAACTGCAGAGTTTAGATTTCATCTTTAGATGGCTATCAGTCTTCAAATGTAATGAGCCCCTTAAAATACCAGTTCCTCACTTAAAGCCTGCCTACTTTATTGGAGCACCCTTTTTTGAAGAGTAACTACCTCCTTTCTCATTCTCACTTTGCCTACCACCAAATTCAGAGCCCGATTTAAATGCCTTTGGGGTGCCATGGACACTAATAATGGGAAGAAGATTTCATTTTATTTTGCGTTGTCGGATTGGGGTGAGATCTTAGGTCACCTTGGCCATCATAATTTCTTTAATTACCAACTCAGAGCTGGAGGGCCAGATCATTTTAAATGCCCGTTCTTGCTAGGGAAAATGGGAGAAAGAGGACGGAGGAAAAAATGAAAAGAAGGAAAATTGCTACAATTATTTGAATAAAACAATGAAAATTTCTACCTACCAGTCCTGATCCTGTCCTCAGAGGTAGATAGTCGTAGGCGGTCCTTCAGATAATGCAGACCCCTTCCGGTACCCTGTTGCTCTCTCTCACCCAGACTTTTTTATCCCAATTGATTCCTCTGTCAATGGCTCAAACATTAGAATCACCTGGGGACCTTTAGGATAAAAAATACCCAGGGCTCTGCCTCTGCTAGATATCTGATATCATAGATGATTAAATTGTTCTGGTCTGGGACCTTGGTTTGGATATTTTTTTAAGCTCCCTTCCTATTCTAAGAATCATTTGGGAAGTTATTTGTTTGTTTAAATGCTAATTATTTACAGCTCTTCAAGAATCTAATTCAGTAGATTCTGGTGTCTGGCTAGGAAGCTGCATTTGAATATCACGCACACATACATATTTTGATGTAGGTTGTTCCAGGAGCACATTTGTAATTCTCACTACCTAACCGCCCTCTACAATGTGGACTGTCTAGCTCTGCCCCTGCATGCATCCACACACCTGCCCTATGTCTTTCTCTCTTCCCCGCACCCAAGGTTTGTGGTTCTCTCAAAGGAGCAAGTGTCATTGTTCTTTCCTCTGGTCCCTTGACCAATTCTCTACTCCAGCACATCTGAAATGTGAATATGCAGATGCATGACCGGGATTCTAGTTAAAATGCAGATTCTAACTCAGTAGGTCTGAAATAGAGTCTGAGATTTTTTACAAGCCTCCAGGTGCTGCTGAGTTGCTGATCTGAAGACCACACATGAAGAAGTAAGGGTCTAAGGAGTTATTTATTATTCATGAAATAAATACATTTTCCTTCAAGTTCCAGCTGCCTTCCTTCAGTAAGCCATTCTTGTCTCCTCTGGAAAAATTTCTCTGACTCCAGCTCCTTCTGGGCACTCCTTTTTGTGAACTATAACTGTTTAATAATTCACTGCTTATTTCATGTGTGAGGCAAGGACTGTGGTGCTTGTGTGATGCCCGTTTTCACTCACCCACATCTATCTGGATGCCAAGGACACAGCATTCCCCCAAACAATCTCTGCTGATTGACTGGGAGGTAACATTAGCTTCCATTCTTGGAGGACATACTATGTGCCAAGCACCTTGCTAACTTTTACATGCATTGTCTTTGTTACTCAACAAAGACTATCCTCATTTCACAAAGGAAGAAATCAAGGCAAGTCTCCGATTTAAACTCTAGCACCGCAGCCCACCGTGGTACCGCCCCCTAGGGGATATTTTGGAACTTGCAGGTGCTTTAATTTGTTATCCCAGGGATGGGAGGAGCTGGGCCACTGGCATTTAGTGGGGGAGGGTCAGGGATATGGAGGTCCTGCCCTGCGCAGAAATTTGCTGTGCAATGAAGACTGTGTCCCACATGGCTTTTACATGTCAGGCTGGACATCCGGGTTAATTAAAGTGTGCTTCTAATTACATTAAAATCCTAAATGTTTTACATATAAACACAAAGTATTTTGCACCACACTGAGTTTTCTGTAAATGCAACCACAAAGTCCAGGATAGATGGCTCTTTGTTCACTGCTGTGGAAAATCAGGACACTGAAGCCAGTTCCACTCATGGCATCTGAGTCAGCAATCAACACATCTTTCCCTGTCGAATGTATAACTGCCCCAGACCCCTTAATTCCATATGTGTATATGAGGATTCTTATTTAGCTTTTATTTCAAAATGTCAAAAATAAAGAGCCTATAACATTCCAGAGTCTGGTCTTATCTTACATTATAAACTTCTACACCTGATCACTCCTTTTTGACTTCTGAGGCAATTCTAACTAAGCATTTATAAAAGCAAATATATACTAGGTATTTTTGGCTTTACTTTTACCCCCCTTATTATAATTAGGTCATTATATTGACGTTTTCATGTGTAGTTATTACCTATGAAATCCATTTCATGATCACAATAGTGATACAAAATAATTGTTTTAAAAAGGCAGCTTTAATTATCACAGCCCAAAGGAGCCTAAGAAGACACATCTAAATGTAACATGGTGTTCTAGAAGATATCCCAGAACAGCAAAATAGGTGTTCTAGAAGATATCCCAGAACAGCAAAATAACATTAGGTAAAAATTAAGGATATCTGACTAAAGCATGGACTTCAGTTCATAATAATGTGTCAACAGTTGTTCATTAGTTGGAGCAAACATACCACAATAATGTAAGATGTCAATAATAGGGGAAACTGGGGGTGCCTGGGTGGCTCAGTCTGTTAAGCATCTGCCTTCTGCTCAGGTCATGATCCCAGGGTGCTAAGATGGAGCCCTGTGTTGGGTATCCCTGCTTGTGCTCCTCCTGCTTCTGCTTTCTCTCTCTCTCTGACAAATAAAATCTTAAAAAGAAATAATGGGGGAAATCGGGGGCAGCCTTTATGGGAACTCTCTGTACCAACCTCTCAAGTTTTCTGCAAATCTAAAACGGCCCTAAAATGTAAATTCTATTAAAAAAAAAAAAAAAGGTAAAGCAGCAGGAGGATAGGGGGAGATAAGAAGTCTTGGGTCTGGGAGGTAGGCACCTTAACCTTGAACTATAAATGCCCATGGCAGAATAGAGACCATGGAAAGAAAAAGTGCATGAGGTAACTTGGAAGCTTGAATATGATCATCAAAAGAACAATGTTCACAACAATGGTAAGAAAGAAAGACTATGACAAGAATTAAACTAATATTCTAATTTTAAGCTTATTCCATTGGCTTCTACCAAAACGTATTTTTAGTATATGTAAGAATTTAAGAAGTTTTGGAAATTTTGTGAAATCTGAAATTTTCAAATTACCAGTCTTCCACTGGGACATTTTAGAAAGGTACATTTGGGTAAGAGCGTGTAGACCTATAACTTGATTAGTGAAAGATAAGAAGTTGAGTGATGCCTCTTTTTTTTTTTTTTTTTTTTTTTTGCTTATTGCTCCTTTTTACATTTTCAGTAAATTTAGATCCCTAATCCTAAAAATATACACAGGTAAGAGAAGAAAAGCCAAGAAGCTAAAAGAAACAAATCAGGCAAGAGCCTCAGCAGGCCTAAAACTCACAGTGACTCCTGCTGGAGCCACCTGCTAAGGGTCATGAGTCCTAGGAACACTCCCACTATGGGTCCACTTAATCCTCACAAAACTAGAAAGCAGGGGGATTATCAGCATCCCCATCTTAAACATAAGGAAACAGAGGCTCAGGTTAAAAACCATTGCCAGCGCCCCCAGTTGTGGTGCTCACAGGACAGAGCTCTTAATCACAACACTGCAAGGCCACTACAGAAGAATCTAAAGGTGACCCAGAGGATGGCTTCTACACCTGGTTACCCCACATCATATTTTAGATTAAAGTCTACTTGTTTTATTTTATTATGCCTGTAGACTTTGGAAACCCAACTACCAACATATTACTCATCTTTTTCAAGTCTTGGAGAAAAATACATGGCACTTAGAGCTACCATGCCTTGCAATAAACTGTCCCATGATGGAGTATCTAAACCGAGTGTCAAAGTCAACCCAGACAGCATCTGTATAAAAGGGCCCTGGGATCTTCGCTTGGAAAGTGGGAAGTGTCTGTTTGTATGTGTGCCTGCAGCTATGTCTGTTCAACTATAAATTCCCTTTCGCATTCAAAAATTATTACTGAGGGCATGACTATGGAACCTTTGGAGAGACACCATAATAGCGGGAAGCATTAGGAAGAGGCTTGGTGTGCAAAATATTGTCATATTAAGGCAGACGAAAGAATTGTTCAGTGCTAGCTCTGCCTTTAAGGGACTTTCATCCTCAGCAAAGATAACAGAGTTGTGCATTGCCCACCTTTGCCGCGTGCTTTCTTCATCATGGCCTTCACTCAGCCTACACATTACAATCACCAGGGCTAGGGGGACCAACTTGTTCTGGTCTGCAGAGGATATTCCTGGTTTTAGCGTTAAAATCTGAAATCTGGGAAGCCCTCTTGGTCCCAGGAAAGTCGGGACAGTGGGTCACCCTACTGGGATGCTTTTAAAAATCCTGCCACCCCAACCACACTGGGCTCCACAGGTGACTGCAGGCATAGTAGGAAAGGTCTGCCAGCTTGTCCATCCCTCCTTGTGCTGATCCAACTGCTGAAGTCTGTCTGACTGAGCTCCCCCTCTGGGCTCTTCAAACCACTGTTTTTTGAGTGGCAGCAAGTAGCCCTTCCCTTCATGAGGGGACTGGGCTTCTCATGCCAGCAGATGAGGCCCCAGGCTCACTCCCAGTGTTTTCAGAGCTGGCAGCAGTATACCAGCCCAAGCACAATGATGGGACAGCCAGAACTACGACGGAGATGATCACCAAGGCATGATGGCCTGCTTTTTCTGGTTGGCAGCCCCCGGGGCCAGGCGGGTTTTGGACAGACCCCCTCCACACCCAGATGATTCCATGGTGCAGCCAAGGCTTTGAGCAAGCCTTCTCAAAGACAGAAAGACAGTGCTTCTCAGCTTGAATGTGCACAGGAACCATCTGGGGATCTTGGTAAAATGCAGATTGCAATTCAGTAGGT
>RCUC01127011.1:0-57505 GCA_003697995.1 Taxidea taxus jeffersonii | reverse complement strand
AAAAAAAAGGGGGGGTTTCAGTTAAGTGAGTTGTTATATTTAGCCCACTGAGGAAGTCTAACACTGCAAGAGCTGAGGAGCTCTGGATTCTTCTGGATGAGGAGATGCCATTTGGCCTTGGGTATGCTCACTAAGTACTGTTGCTTAAAAACTCAAAGCTCGGGAAAAGCCTTAAAAAAGAAAGCCTCGGAGAATGTTATACCTCCTCACAGCTGCTTTAACACAGTGGTCCTCAGAGCCTACGTGGGGATGACATGAAGGGATTCTCAGGTCTCTGGAAAGATGGGGGCTCCGAGGCATCTTAGAATCTGTGGGGGGAAGGGAATGACCTACTGCCTTGATTTTTGTTCTTCTACCTGAAGAGGACTTTACATTGTCATTGTCACTTGAACACTCCTGTGTCACAGACTGGACAGCATTCTCTCATTTTTCTGTAACTGTGGCTGGCTCTCCTTTTGGCACTTTCCTACAGGTCTCCATATGCAAAGCCCCCAGTGCCTCCCACCAACACAGTGGAGGTAATAGTCTCATAAAACTCAGCCAGCAAACTACCCCAAAATAAGCTTTATTGCAAGAAAAGTGTCATATTTGATACACAGAACTACAAAAACAAACAAAACCAAAAACCATAAGTTTTTCCTCACAAACACTTGATTATAAATTTACACTGTTCCTTTTTTTAGGTATTAAAAAAACAAAACAAAACCCCAACTGGATATAATTGGTTATGAATCTTTGGTCAGCATAGGTGTGAGAGGAGCAACCTGGAGCCTGCACGCGCTTTGGCCATTTCACATATGAGGTTTGGTCACTGGTCCAGGGACAGGTTCTTGGGTTGAGAAGTACACCGGGACGTTCCTCTATCAGCACGTCCTGGTACAGAATCTTTTCAAATGACTAAAGCAAACTAAACATCAATTCATTGTACAAACATCTCTCATACACAATAGGCTATGATAAAACGAGGCATATGGTGTATAACTACAGTATTAATGAAAATTCTAAAAAAAAATGGATTTAAAAAAAACAACAACATATATTCCTCGGCTGTACTGCATGATTTGTTTGCACATATGGCAATCCTGAAACAGCTTGAACATAATAAATGCACCATTAATCTAAGACAGCACCAAACACTACAGAACGCCAGGCGTTCCTTGGCAGAGGACCGGCCGCGCCTCGGCGGCCTCCGGTACCGCGGGAGTGCGGCCCACCCTGGGTAGGAATGAGGTGTTGTGGGGAGCACATGTGCTTCCTTGAGGTTATATGAAGGAAATACAGTACGGTTTGGCCTGCAACGCTACTGGTCTCACAAGCAGTCAAGGTATTTTGCTACAGTGGTTGTGCTTCATCTTTGGTTGCCTGGTGTGTGTCTGGTGATGGGAATGATCGTCACCGCGAGCTGCTCTGGCTTTGATCTCCTTTCTGAAGGATCTCAAGACATGGTCGTTTTTTAAGTTATTGATTATGCTGCCCTTACAGCTCTGGGAGGCTTTCTTTAAAAATCATCAGATGGGTACTAGTTGGACCCCTGGCAGAAAACCAAAAGGAAACCTCTCTTGAATCTACTGGATTTTTTAAAAAGCACCTCTAAAAGAAATAGCTCAAATTTATAAATCTAAAGAAAAACAAGTGAGTTTCCCTTTTTGTTTACATAGTTTGTTCATTTCTCCATATATTACTGCATTAAAAATAAATAAACATCTATATTTTTTTTAATTAGCAACTATAGCAAAATACCCAAAGTGTTACAGACTGCTAACAGGAAAAAAAAAAAAAGCTCACATTATTTTTGTGCATTTAGTGCCATATGCTGATCTCTTGAACATTTAGTTTTAGTTTTCTTTTAATATATTTTAAAGTGAAGTTATATAAAAAATACAGTAACCACGGTTGCCTTTGTACTCAAATCTTTGGCCATACCAGAGTATCAATTACCCCTCCCTGTGAGGGTCAACATTCTGCAGTCTGAGACAGGGAGGAAAGAAACAAAAGTTGTCTTATTTTCCCCTCTTCGCAGTTAGTCGCTGACTTTTCCGAGGCTGCTGCAGGCTGGCTGTGCAGGGACTGGAGCCTGGAACCAAGTCTGTAAGGGGTTAATAGAGCTGGATCTGCAGCCTCATTCTGAGAGCCTCCCCCAGCTCCCCTAGGAGGTAGTCGTCCTCATTTCGGTCTTCCAGTTTCTTAAGCTCCTTCTTCTTGTAGAGAGGGATGCTAGTGATTTCCAGTGTGTACGTGCCAGGCACAAGCTTCCTCTTGGCCGTGTGCAAGTAGCTGAGCCCATTTCTTTGGTGGATGCGGAAGATCCCCTCGTCGTTCCCTTGGGAGATGATATAGCGGATATGGTTGTTGAGTGGCTCGATGGCTGGCATGAGTTCTAGGATGTGCTCCTTCGAGCCAAGGCCAGAGAGGTTGAACTTCATTCTCATGGGGCTGTCCATGTCAACACTGTCCAGGCTGACATGTTCAACCTGGATAAAGAGGAGAGGACGTGGGAAGAAATTCTAAGGCACCCACAGAGGACGGGGAGGGGCTTTCTGCTGGGGCTGCGGCCAGGGGGACAACTCGGTGCTCTCCCCACCACAAGTGATTGTATAGGGAGGCTCCCGCCAGGCCCTGGCAGCTGGGAGCGAGGTTGGTTCCACAGAGTGCGATCTGGAGATCTGTACAGCCTCTCATGCACCTGACCCAGGTCTGGTGACAGGACTGAGCCTACAGTAAGCTTCACACTGTAAAATATTGTTGATGAGTTTATGGAATAACAAGATTAATGAAAAAATAATTCAATAAATGATTGTTTTTTTGGTTTTTTTTTTGGCTGGAGTCTAATTTCAAAGTGTGGCTCTTAGCCAACAGTAGGGACGATCCCCAGAGCAATCTGGCTTGATTTGTAAGGCCTAGCTTGATTTGTAAGGCCCCCATAGCCACGAGTGGGGTGTGTTTACAGGGAGCCATTAGTGAAGACAGAGGGACCTGCAGAATCCTGGGCTTGGGTTTGAATCAGCTTTGGTAAAAAACCGGTATGGCAGGGCCCAGATAAATCTCACTTAAGTCAGAACGGTGGGAGGTTTTAAAATGCTATTTTATTATTTTTTTTAGATTTATTTTAGAGAGATAGAGGGCATGAGCAAGCAGGGGGAGGGGCAGAGGGAGACGGAGATAGAGAATCCTGAGGCAGATTCCATGCTGAGCACAGAGCTGGATATGGGGCTCAATCCTAGAAGCCTGAGATCATGACCCAAGCTGGAACTAAGAGTCAGCTGCTTAACTGATTGTGCCACCCAGGTGCCCCTAGAATGCTATTTGTAAGACAGGAAAAAATCCAAAGCTTTGAGTGGATACCTTTTAAGTAAGAACTTGGCTCTGCTGGCACATAAATGCCTATTGGGGTACTGGCTCAGTTGGTTAACTGTCTGACTCTTGATTTCAGCTTAGGTCATGATCTCAAGGTCCGAGATCGAGCCCCACATTGAGCTCCATGCTCAGTGTGGGGTCTACTTGAAATTCTGTCAATTTCAACCTGCCCTCTGTCCCTCCACCCACTTGGGCACACATTCTCTCTTTCACAGACAGAAAAATAGGTAGATAAAATCGTTTAAAAAAAAAAAAAAGTGCCCATCAGTAATCAGACAGAATCCTGTCCCCAGTATCACAGGAGGAGTTTTTCCATAAGCAAAATTTCTGGATTTGTAGTCAAGGCATATTTGATGGATATCTCAATCACCCTATTTAATTTTTTTTTTTTTTTGGGTGGGGGGAGCAATTTTGCAAAAATGTTATGTGAAGAGGGTGCTGACTTTTGGGAAAATCACCAACATCTTTGGATACCAAGTATTACTTGGTAATGTTTACTAATTTGCCAGGCACTGTTCCAGGCAATTCAGTGTCAACTCAATTTTCTTGTCAGGACAAAAACATATGATCTGAAACTATAAATCTTTCAGGTTTTTTTTTCCCCTAGTCCTTGTGTTCTGAGCCAATAATGCCATTAATTTTAATGTGTCTCTGCCATATTGTGTCTGTGAATATAGTTATAACATTACAAGAAAGCTGTAACCTAAATGAGGCTGAAACCAATGTAAAAGTTGACTGTGTAGTATATGTTTCTGCTTAAGGATAAAATCTTGTGACAAGACAGAGGTTTACTCACGGCAGTGGGTTCGGGTTCCCCAACACTTCTCTTCTGTCTGCCATCTTTCTTAGAGTAGCCATTGATTTTACACTCATAGCATGCTTCCGGGGATAGGGCATTTTCCTCATCGACCTCTGCATCCAGGGACAGGTACTGCCCTTTGTTAAACCCCATTCCTGAGACACAGTGGCTATTGGCAAGAAGAAGCAAGGGATGTTTAGACTTCACCATTAACAGTGACTGTGGTTTTCCAGTGGTAGAGCAGAGACTTCTTGGAGACAAGAAACCAACAAAGTGAATTGTAAACTCACAAACAGTAAAACCTAATACTCCTTGTAACTCTTTCCTTCGACACTTGATGCATGAGATTCTCCCTCATTCTGAACATCAGAATTCTTGAGAGTAGCTCCAGGCTTCTCCAGTTTTCAATCCTAATTCGACTGAAGCACTCAGGTATAGTTAAATCAAGAAGTTAAAAAAGCAAATTATGAATTTCAAAAGAGAATGTTGAGAGAATTTCTGTTGCTTTGTAAGTCTGAAACCTGTGCTTATGTTCTCGAGAGCTCGCTGCTGCAGCAGTTGCGATTTCTGAGCTCCCATTATGGACAGTGAGAGTCATTGAGTTGGCTCTTAAGAACACTTATCCGGACCAAGACTTGGGTTTCAAGCACTATGAGGTACCAGTGGTAGACAGATGTGTTCCCACCCCTCAGTGTCTGGCTCACTCACTGCTCCTGGGGAAGGGGACCCTGACTCGTCAGTTCCCGTCTTCTGTGCTGGGAGAGCCAGCTGCCGGGCAGAAAGATACAGGCCGCCTGCACCTCCGCTGCAGCCAGTGGCCCTCGAGATGGCTCGCTTGGGAGAGGACCCTTTGCTGGAAGAAAGCCAGCCTGGTGGAGATGGTACCACAGGAACCAGGCCCATCCTCTCTGTATAAAGCTAGAGGAGCAAAGGGAGGGACAGGCTCCTTCCTTGGGGACCCCTGGGCAAACACTTGCCGAAATTCATAGAAAAATGTGGGGTGTAGCCATTTCTACTTGAACTTTAGAACCCAGGTGTCAGTGACAACACAGGAGCCGCATTTTTCAACACTGACCTGTCTCTGGCCTTGAGGTATCTGAGTCAATTCAGGCTGTGCTGAGAGAACAAGAAACCAACAGTCTTTTATACCTGTATAAAAGGTGGTCTCACAGCCACCACAGAGGCGGCGGTCCTGCTGCGCTGACCTAACCAGGGGCCTTCCAGGTGATGCTTCTTCCCATACCCTAAGTCCTCTGAGCAGTGCTTGTTCTCCTGGGCCTTCATCCCCGTCTACTTTCCTGCTTCCCTGTGTGTGAGGCAGGGGGCGGCCTTACCCCTGTCCCACTCTGTAGTACCCAGGTGGGCAGCCGCAGAGGTAGCCTCCTTCCGTGTTAGAGCAGCCATAATTGCATGGGTTCTTGGAGGATGAGCACTCATTGACGTCGTGGCAGGCACTGGAGAACTGGTCGAAGGAGAATCCTGAGGGGCAGATGCACTTATAGCCCCCTAGGGTGTTGTAGCAGGAAGCAGAGCCACAGGCACTGGGATTGGAGCATTCGTTCTCGTCTAGGAGCATAAAGGAAGAGACTCTTAACGTGGGGGGAAAGGGGCCGTGGGGTGAAGAAGAGACCCAGTCTCGCAGTCTTGACGGCTTTACAGGGAAATATCTCTAGACCTATATTTTGAAAATGTTTACCCTGATGGCTGATTGGCAAAAGCATATAAAAGGAAAACAAAAAACAAAAAACAAAACAAAAAAACCCCACCCCAAACCACCAAATCCCAACAAATCCGCCTAAATTATGGCTTTAAAAAAGCCTTGCCCTACCCTTTTATATTTTTGGTTTGTGTTGTTTCTCAATACAGTGGCAGTCCTTGGGGACAGACCTCTGCAGTCTTGTCTACTGAATAACTTTTATATTCTCTGGACTGATGGTTACTTCAAAAGCCTGAATCTCAGATCCATGGAGCTAGAAAGGAGATTGCTATTTTCCAGAGCTACAGGGAGGGAGAAATGGAGATGTCTGCTTATGGGTATGGTGTTTCTTTCTGGAGCAATGAAAATGTGGTGATGGTTGCAAACTCTGGTGAGAATATACTAAACACCACTGAACTCTGCGCATTTTGAAGTAATGAATTTTCTGGTCTGTGAATTCTGTCTCAATTAAAAAAAAACTATATCTGGGTACATGTATATTCTCCTAGCAATTCCCAAATTCATTCTATATGGGGAGAAAATATATATAAACATTTAAATAGGCTAAATTAAAATAACTGAGAGAAACATTATTTAAGTGGATCTACTGAACCAAAAATCTCGTATACTTTTAGCTACTTGAGAACCAGTTAGGGGCAGAATGTGTCTTCTGAGAGAGGTTTGCATCTGGGCATCAAGCTGACGTCAGTTTTACCTGTTTAATAATCTTACACTGTAAATTCTTGCAGGGTAATTACAGGTTATACTTTCAGTTGCTCTTATTTTTACAACATCAAAGCCTGATTGTGCTTTTCACTTGGGAGATGACAATTTTGCTCTTAACTGTCTGGCTGATAGAGAGCATGTAGCTTGACTCCTTTGAGCTTTCTTATAATCCAGCTTCCACCCTGGGCACAAGTCCCATCTATTCTGTGGAATTCTCGCTGATTCCTGGGACTCCCCTGGAACACAGTGTGTCTGCTGACCTAGGATGTGACAACTTTGTGTTTCAGCCCCCGTGCGGACATGGTCCATGTGTTAAGGAGAGGACACAGCAGCTGGAGGGAAGGGCCTCCGTGCAGCCACTCAGTGAGCTTATAGAGGGTGCAGATGGGGTCTCCGTGCGGCTGGGGCCTCTTGCAGGAACCTGGAGCTTATTAAGTTCAGCACATGGGTTACTGAAAGGGCAGACATTATGCGGCAACGTTTGTGTCATCATTAGTTTCACAATTAAATCAGGCCAACAAAAGAGAGAATTCTCAATCTAAACCTGCGATGATTACCTAATATGTACAAGTTCTCAGTCTTCATTTCATCGGGAGAAAGTATTTAATGAATTCTTAATCTCTAGGCTGCCTATGACACAGACATAACTGCTGTTTTATTTCTAAACACAAAAGACTTGGCATTCTGCCAGAGGCTTATCTGCTCTAATCATTAACTCTGACATTTATATCCAGTATTTCTCTTATAACAGAATGGAAATTAGGTTATAACTTAACAAAACAATCCTGCTATGAATATGGTATTAGACACTGTGTTAGGTAGCAAAATTATCTGCAAAACCAACTGAGTAAATGGTATTTACATACTACTGACAAGAACATTTAAAAATTTATACTGTTTTTGTAAGCACCATGATACACTTCATATTTGTGCACACTGCAGTATATTTTTATGGACTCTGGTCATCTCACTTTGAAAATACGTTCGTATTTGATACATACTTTGAGCTGATTTATGCTTCACTAAGCTGTGATCAAATTTTTTTTTTTAAATATTTTACCTATTTCCTTGACAGAGAGAGATCATAAGTAGGCAGAGAGGCAGGCAGAGAGAGAGGGGAAGCAGGCTCCCCGAGAGCAGAGAGCCCGATGTGGGGCTCGATCCCAGGACCCTGGGATCATGACCCGAGCCGAAGGCAGAGGCTTTAACCCACTGAGCCACCCAGGCACCCCTGATCGAATTATTTTTAAGTGACCCTAGAAGCATCTGGAAGTTAGTGAACACTACATAACCAAAAAATTCTCTAATAAAAAATTTTTCTTTATATGCAAAGGTTAATACTTATTTTCAATTCTGAATAATTTACAATGTTTGCAAACATCTGAGAAACTCTATAGCCTAGGTACCAGAGTGTTATAAATATTCTCTGGCAAGTGACCAGAAATATTTTTAAGTATTCATTTGAATTAAAACCTTTTTTCAGTATTAACACAAAAAACTGTCATTTTCCTTAAGTTGGCAGTTGTATTAACAATTTAATATTAAACTATCTGATGCATCGACTCTGAACAGTTTTGTCCATTTACTAAGGAAATTCAGATACATCTGAAAGAGTTCAATCTGCAGTTCCCCCCCTCAAGCGTATGAAATGAGTAATGATATTCACATACGCAGTAACAGATAAAAATAATTTGTGGCCTTTCAAGTTTTATTTTGTCAGGATTCTTGTTCTTTTGATAACCTGTTGCTTTTATTCATTCCTGATGGTTTAATTCTATCCCTGCCATATAGCTGGGTTAAAATTCCCACTGGAATTACGTAGGGTTCAAAGCAAGGAAGTCAGCAATTAAAGTTGGGGCCAGTTAGATTTCTCAACCCTGCACAGATGAATCTAGAACCTTTCCAAGTAAATCCCTGCCCTGACACTATGTGAACTGCTGGGGGGTGAGAATCCCCCAAAAGGGAATTAGGATGTAGCAGCAGTCTTAATTTTAAAATCATCAGACCAATTTAGTGAAAACCTGTACAGCTGTTTTTGCACTAGATGTTCACAGGCAGAAGCTCCAGAAAACTTAAAAACTTGGAAACTGAGCTGATACTCCATAGGTGCTCTTATTTATACTTAGGAACATTTCAAAAATGAGAATTCTATTTAACAAGCTGATACCTATGAAATATTAGAAGATCATTCTTTTGCCTTAAAAGCCATAGAATTAACCAAGAAGTCCATGTTATTTATAAAATAGGAGACCCTCCACTTTAGTAAACAAAGCAATATAATTATTTTACACTGTTTCAACAGCTGTCTACAAATGCACTGATCTCTATATTCTCAAGAGTGTGCCTATACTTTGCCTCTGTTTATAAATCAATCTGGGCATAAGAACTTAGGCAGCATTTTTGTGTGCGAAGAGAAAAAGAAGTAACCTTACCAATCATTTTGACTGACTGCCTGACTCATCACTCTGACAATCCTTGGAAACTGTGTCCCTAACTTTTTGATCACGAATGGTTTCTGCATTTCCCTGCACAAGCATCTATTCATGGGCTGACAGAACATCTGTCTTTGGCCTCGCACAAGACCACAGCCTCTCTGTGGCTTTCACCAACCTGGCTTCCCTCCTTTGAAATTCAGCTTGATTTTCTCTTCTCAATTCACTAAACTGTCATTAGAAATTTCTTTTGAGAAGACCACAAAGGATAAAACCAGATTAATTTATCAAGTGGATGCTCACAGTGAAGTATTTGAGAAACACGTAGGGTAACTGAAATCATGGCAGAGGCGCAGGAGAGCACCCCACCGGCTGCCCTCAGGACCTCGATTCCCCTTCAGGCTCGGCTGTTGGGGCATCTGCTGAGGGCTGGTCCATGAAGTGCACTCAGATGGGGCCAAGAAATCAGGCCTCTGCTAAGTACATCAGCTGGCTATTCAAGCACGGAATAATATTCTCTTTGATCAGGCTTTCCTTTAAAGGAGAGTTTCTATTGACAATTATCAATGCCAGGAACAGGGTTGAGAGCCTAGAGACTTTATTTTACAAACACTTTTGTCTGGAGACAAATTCAATTCAACAGAATTAGCTGTAAGTAGTTACTTTTTCTACCTTCAGATACTTAGCCTTCTTCATTGAATGTATGTAACTGGAAAACACAGATGGACAGTCCTTATTAAGCTGATCTGAATTCATTTAGATGTAGGACTTATGAGGGAGATGGATGGGCAACTCTTCAACCCCAAATCTAAAGTTAAGAAATTAATGATGAAAAGCCCCAACCTTGGCAAATAAAGATGATGAATCTTGACACCATCTTCAGAAAGTTAAAATTACATCTAGTAGAAAATTGTAATTATAAAAGCTCTAGTTTAGTTCCTTTTAGGGTACTTAAACATTTTTATTCTGGATATTTTCAAATATACACAAGTAGAGAGACTAGTGTCACAGAGCCCCATGCATCCATCCAGAGGACTGGGATTCAGTTCTAGGATTCAAAGGCTACACTGAAACATCAACACTTATTATTTGTTCATCTTACACCGATACTTTAAGAAAGCAGATGCTACCTAACAAGTGAGAACTCACCAACACACTGATTCCACTGGTAATGCTGAATATACCCTTGAGGGCAGCCACACCTGTAGCCTCCCAGGATGTTCTGGCAGCCATGTTGGCACCTGTGGTTTCCATCGCATTCATCCACATCTGCAAATACAATCCCAGCAAGATACTTATGCACCCCCTTTCCTCTACTGTTCTTAAATGTCCTCCAAACACAATCTGCATTAACTATTATCAGGGGAACTGATAAGCAAGACACAGGCTGTCAGTTTGTCCAAGTCACATGGTTATTAGCCCACCATACAAAGAATGGTTCTAAGAACCCACCTTATTCTATTTAAGATTTATTTATTTGAGAGAGGGAAGGGTAGAGGGAGAGGGAGACAGAATCTCAAGCAGACTACCCGCTGAGCAGAGTCTGATGTGGGGCTCAATCTCATGACCCTGAGATAACAACCTAAGCCAAAACCAAGAGTCAATGCCCCCACTCATGCTCTAAAATAAACAAACAAACAAATAAATAAATCTTACAAAAATAAAAATCTTCATGTTTGGGAGGATATAAGCACTACAGAGACCTCTAAGAAGTATAATTGTT
This sequence comes from Taxidea taxus jeffersonii, assembly GCA_003697995.1. NCBI lineage: Eukaryota > Metazoa > Chordata > Mammalia > Carnivora > Mustelidae > Taxidea > Taxidea taxus. Next base: position 46,775 of record RCUC01127011.1, on the reverse strand, counting down.
TTGCATGCAAAAAATTTTATTACCACTTGACATTAATTAGATGCAAAATTTAAGTATTTAAATGTTATTTTTAGATATGATGTGGTATTATTACAACATATGGAATAATTTCTTTGTCCACACATGCATACTCTTTTGGAATGACAACTGAGACTGAAATCTACTCGTAAAGAGTGAAATAAAATTGGCATGTTTGATGTGTATATAACAAATTTATATGGCTAATTAATAAATGGTATCTTATGTGGATGGTCACAGGCTGAACTTACATGTGGCAAGCAGCTGTATGTTCAGAATACTTTAGAAGTTTCAAGGACTTCAAATATAAAATGTTAAATTGGAAATCTTTAAAACTGAACTCTTCTTGGCTACAAATTAGATTTATTAATGTCTTATACTTCTTATAAAGAGTATATTAAAAACCCTTAATATGGGACGCCTGGGTGGCTCAGTTGGTTAATCGGCTGCCTTCGGCTCAGGTCATGATCCCAGCGTCCTGGGATCGAGTCCCACATCGGGCTTCTTGCTCGGCGGGGAGCCTGCTTCTCCCTCTGCCTCTGCCTGCCTCTCTGTCTGCCTGTGCTCGCTCGCTCTCTCTAACAAATAAATAAATAAAAATTAAAAAAAAAAAACAAAAACCCTTAATATATTTCTAGAATCCAGAATCATAAATTCCAAAGAATAATAAAGGGGCACTAAAATCATTAAGGACTTAAATTGCAATAGTTTAAAAAACATAAGGGAATGTACATAGTCTTATAATTTCTGGCATGGGTGTTTTGTAAAAGATACCAATTCTAGGGACACCTGGGTGGCTCAGTTGGTTAAGCAGCTGCCTTCGGCTCGGGTCATGATCCCAGCGTCCTGGGATTGAGTCCCACATCGGGCTCCTTGCTTGGTAGGGAGCCTGCTTCTCCCTCTGCCTCTGCCTGCCACTCTGTCTGCCGTGCTCTCTCTCTCTAACAAATAAATAAATTAAAAAAATCTTAAAAAAAAAAAAAAAAGATACCAATTCTACTACATTAGCCCTTGCAGTGGAAATACTGGAGAACAGTATAATATTTGTTTAGTATAGATAGATTCTTATTTTATTCCCAGTTAAATGTTTCTTTGACTTTAGAGGAAATACCTATTGTGAGGGTGGGTGGCTTAATAGAAAATACCCATATTAGAGAAGAGAGTGAATAGGAGGAGTTTCAGAACAAATAAAATGGAAATAGCTATCACTTTCACCAGAGCTTTCATATATTTTACAATTCTCTTTGATAACTGTTTCTTTTCTTACACTTAACTTTCTACACATTTGGTTATCATGGAAAAAAGTCATTTTTTCCTGATACACCTGTACACTAGTGTACAGAATTACTAGCTACAGAATTCCTTTTCAGCTTTTTTTTTTGATCAGTAATTACGCAAAGACTCCAGTTACTTTAAGAGCCAATTCATATAGAATTTTTGTTTCATCATGTTAAAGTTTTTCTCTACCCCGAAAATGATATATGAAAATGTATGAACAAAAATGAATTGCTGAGTTCTATTTTGTTAAATACCTTTTTCCTTTTGAGATGATCTTAAGTTAAAAGAAAATAGTTTGCTGTATTAGTTTAAGGATTTTTTTAGCAAACAAACTCACCTTCACAGTTTAGTCCAGTGGCATCGAGAGAGAACCCTCTTTGGCATTCGCAGCTGAAACTTCCAGGCGTGTTTTGACAGATTCCCTTTGCCCCACAGAGTGAAGGCTGAGACCCACATTCATTGTTGTCTAGCAAAGCAGGAAGGAGGAGTGTCAAGCTTCCCAATCATTATATGACTCAGATTTCACTACATGAAGTGCAAAGTGAGGCATGAAAACCTAAGTTCCAGATGTGAAAATGTGAGGGAAATCTATGCCAGGATTCACTCTTAGGTTAGAGGCAAAAGTGGCAAAAGAAAAAAGTATTTCAAGAGAGGTGAAATTAGAGCATATCTTGGGTCAACTGAGGACTTGGTTTTTGACAATGCAGACTGAAACTCTCTTAACATATATGTGTCTTCTAACATAAAATAACCCACCATTAGCATGTTCTAAATCACAATGAACCTTTATTTATATTTCATCTGAAAATACATGGTTATATTTAGAATGCAACCTAAAGGTCCTGTTTGGAATATACCTTCCATCTATGTGCTTGGATCTTAAATAAGCTTGGATTTCATGTATTTTTGCCTTTGGATACTATTCTTATGAAAAACACCTATATTATTTCTAGACCAGTAATCATGACCTAGTAGTTCTAAATGAAGTATGGAGCCATTCAATAGTCTACCATTTTAAGTACACTTCTTATGCATCTACCCACAATTAGCAAAACTTCCCATGTGCAGTGTGTCTTACCAATACAGGCCGTATGGTGCTGTGTGAAACCAGGCGGGCATTTGCAGGTAAAACCTCCCAGCGTGTTGACACAGAGGAACTGGCAGTTGTGCTGTTTGGTCTGACATTCATCAAGGTCTGAGGTGGAAGAGAGGCCAGTGAAAAAGAAGTGTAGTACCCGGCCCTGCATTCCCTCTCAGGAAGCCACAGGATGTGGACATGTTCTGTTTGGGGTTATTTTACGTAGAGTTTTGCTGGAAGCATCACAAGACTCCCATAATGCATAGGGCAAGTAGAGGAATAAGTGACCAGCCATGTACTTCACTGTGCACTAAATGCAAGAATTAGAACCTTAGGCTATTCACTGTGAGAACAGTGGTGGAGGAGGGTTAAGTAAAAATAAAACAGAAGCTGGAAACTGATGAAGGTCTGAAAACAAGCACTGAGTCAGGCTCTTAGGATCCAAGTGAACACAGCATCATAAACACCAGAGGAAGCAAAAACACAGCATCTGTGATTCTGGTCATAAATGGAATTTATATTCGGACTATACTAATAGAAAACTCGAAATGTAATTTTGGTGCGATTAAAACTTAATATGGGAGAATATATTTAAATAAATGTAGAAACTATAGTACTCATTATTTTAAAGCTTAATAAACACACATTGTCTGCACTTATAACGTGCAAAATTAAACTGACTCACAGTGGTTCACTAAGATCTAAGAACAGTACTGCTGCTATAATTATTATTATTATTTGGTATTCCTTGGAAATAAAACTATATCTTCTTAAGAATAACCTGTATTTCAAACATTTAGCTAGACAGGAATTTCCTCAATCCATTCACTCCATACAGAAGAGGTTTACAATAAAACCGAATGCATGAGTCTTGCACTGGAGCTATTGTCACTGTCTAGTTTAGTTTGATAATTACTTTTAATACTACCTGTGCAAAAAAAATGAAATTCACCCATTCATTTTCAATCTTCTGCAGTCAATGTGTAATAAAGATAGATAAGAGGAAATAAAATCTTAGATAAGCAGCAAAATAAATCTTATTTTAGTTATTTGTTTCAATCTCTTCCCTCCCTAACATTTTTTTGTCTTATATAAGTTCATTTAATTATCATTTTGTGTGGTCTGCTAGGTAAGAAGGAAACAGCTGTGATTGGGCTTTAATTCTCCCTGCCTCCTACCATGTATCCTCTGGTAGAATTTTCTGTGAGTAATCAAGTGGTCACAGATAAGATGTTCCTTAATGAAGGCCATGCAGCCGGAAAAGCCCCCTAGCTGACTTTGGATGTGCAAGGAGGGAGACACAATGGTCAGGAATGGTGGAGACGCATGCCTCACCTTTGCAGGTCTTTCCATCCTCTTGCAGGATGTAGCCCCGAGGGCAGGAGCACTGGTAACTCCCTTCAGTGTTCTTGCAGATGAAGTTGCATGGTTTCGGGGACTGGGAACATTCATCGAGATCTAAATGAAAGTGAGGTCAAGATTACAGTTCTTAGTTTCAAGCAACCACTGGCTTCTTTCCTCCCTCCATGTTCCTACTTCATCTTTTTCCTTTCGGCTTCAACTTAAAATGGAAAAACAGCCAGGGGAAAATGATGCACAGCAGTTATCTTGAAAATAACATACGGATTTACTTTGTAGATCAATCTATGGTTCTTGGATAAATAATGTCCAGGGGCAAAAAAACCCCACTGCATTCTTAGACTTATGTACTTTGGTTTACAGCACGAGGATCATTTTCTTAAGAGCTTCTTCTTACATATGAATCTGGAAGACAGTCTCTTAAACTGTGAACTGACATGCCTAGCACCATGGGGTCCCACAGGCTCGCCACCCCTCAGTCAAGCCCCTGCTGCTCCTGGCTTGGCAGCTCCACTGCACCCACACACGGTCAGCAGGCTCTCTTGCCCTCTGTCTTCTGTCTGGTCCTTACTTTGTTCCATTCACCCTGTAAGATGGCTCAGGCTCCAAGTCTCTGGATCAGAGGTCACGGCGCCTTTCAAAGCAGCCCTTGGTGCATAGCTTTCTCCTTGCAGGGTTCAGTAACATCTCCCTCTTTACTTTTGGCCCACGGATAGCACAGCCCCAGCACACAGCATGGTGCCTTATAGATTCTATACACTTTGCTCACATCCAGAGTCAAAACAACCCTCCCAAAATCCTCCTCCCTTGAATTCTCTGCTAGGACTGATGGACAGCAAACAATCTCCATTTCCTCGTGAAGGATACTGATAGACGCCCCCCGCACGCCAGAAGCTCGTGATGCTAGCCTGTTCTCAAGGACTCTCGTGCCCAACCAAGTGAGTCAAATGCTTATGAAGGGCCAGTTTGGTTTTTCTGAACCTTTTTCCTGCCAGGTGTGTTTGTTTTAAAATAGGTACTTTAATGGACTATTATGCAAGTTGATTAATATGGAGGAGAAGAGACTTCCTTTTCTTCAGGGAAAACTAAGTCAAATGCTTTAGAAAGACCCATTAGAAGCAAGCTCCCCATCCCCTGCCCTCAACTGGTACAGAATAGTGTGGGTGTGAGAAGTTAAATTAGAAAAAAGAGATTGTGAAAAATGTAGAAGGATTCTGTCCTGACACTGCTTTGCAACTGCAAATTTTACACGCGGCTTCATTCCTATATTTTATGAAAAAACCCAGCAATGAGGAACAAGCAAAAAGCACTCTCCCTACATAGGTTCACACACAGGCTCACCATCAGGAGCCCTCTTCTTTCATCAAGAGACTGACAAACAAAGGTGCACTTCTAATTTTAAATTAAAATATAAAATGGTGAAGCAGATTTTGTACAGTTTTACACTCCCCGACTGAATACTTCCTGATGAACTGAGCAGTTGTGTCACAGCTTACTGGGCAAGGACAACTACTGTGATACCAGGAACCATATTTCTGAAAGAAACGGCATGACTGCATAAGGAACATTGCGGTGCTCCATGGTAAACCTACCGCGCTGCCAGCAGTGGCTCTAGGAAACAGCAGTTGGCCACCCCCAAACATACCTACACATGAGGTGCCGCTGAGGTCTGTCGTGTAGCCGACCTTGCAGAAGCATCGGAATGAGCCCATGGTATTGATGCACTGACCATTGGCACAGAGGTTTGGCATCACCTTACATTCATCAATATCTGTGTGTGGAAAAAAAAATAAACACACAAACACACAAGTTATTATATATGCAAGGATGAAACTGGTGAGAACCTAAGAGAAACGAAGGGACTGACATGAAATAACTAGCAACCAACATTCACAGCAGTGCTCGGGTACCTCTTCATCACTCCAGCAACATGGGTGGGAAGAAAGAATATTCGGGAGGGATTGGAAGAGGTCTATAAATGAGGCTTTGTTGAGAGCCTGGCTTCAGTCTACTCATTTTGCAATCTAAGTATGAACTGTTTTGGCGGGACATAGAAAGCTACCTCTCTGAAGTCCAATTAATCTGGGATTTGTGGTGATTTCCCACTCCTGGACCTCAAATCCATACTTGGATTAGATTCTCAAGAAAGGGTTTCATGAGCAGAGTGGGCCCAGGGCCAATAGCCTGTACAGTTATAGGAGAAAATGGTATTTTTTCAGGACAGTCTCTCAGGTGGTTGTTTAAAAAAAAAAAAAAAAAAAGGAAACAAAGGGGAATAATGGGTCAGAGGCTAGAATTATCTCCAAAGTTAGAGCCTTTAGGTATAAACTTCAATGAGGAGTAGTCTCAGGGAGAAAAAAAAAAAAAAAAAGCCAAAACAACAACAACAAAAACAACTGGAAACCACTAACAGATTATGAGGCTTGGTTTATAAATATGTTGCAAACAGACTGTGTCCTTGTGCACACTCAAATAAGCAATACCTATTTAAATCAAGTAGAGTTTGGGGGTTACAGACATGGCCTTTGGGGTCAGACAGGTGTGTTCCACTTCTGGGTACATCCCTTAGAAAGCATGTGATCTCAAGAAAATTACTTACTGTTACCCAAGCTTCAGGCTTCTGTTTCCTAGTAAGTTCTGCTCTTAGACTCAGTATGAAGATTACTTCCTTTGAAGTCTCTTAATCATTAGCAAAAAGCATATACAATCACACATGCATACAAATATTTTAACCATTTTTATCGATTTTTCACTTTTCCTTCCAACGAATCTGAATTACTGTTCACTGCATCGACAATGCGCAGGACCTTCCCTCAGCTCCTCACCTCTTCCGTCGGTGGTATATCCTGGGCCATGAGGACAGATCTTTTTGTACTGGGCTGTTCCAGGAAGCGGGCAGAGCTCACACTGGTGACCCCAGCCTCGCCCCCCATCACAGCAGCACTCGGACTTTGTGACAAGGTTGCGGCTGCTGGACGCCATCTGGCACATGGTCTGCAGCACCTCTGCGAAGCAGAGTCCCTGCCGGTTGTCTGAAATCATATGTGGGGAGTGAGCATCAGTGACACGGAACACCCACCCTCCTCTTCAGACACAAGAGGTCAGCCAGTGTTTTTCTTCCTGGCACAAACTTTCTCAAAGATAAGTACTGTTCTCTGTGAACAGCTACCCTGCTTCAGATGGCTTCACAATTATAGAGCTGCTGGAGAAGGAGTCCACAGTGTGTTGTTTTACTATAGTTTATTAAATCTAATAAAAAGTTATAATATGCTTAGGGAATCAATTTATTTTTCTTCAACCCATCAGCAATTAACTGATAGAAAACTACCATTCCTGTGGAACACAAAGAAAAATGAAATGAGATTATTTCCTTTTATTTATTTTTAAAGATTTTATTTATTTGTTTAGGAGAGAGAGAAAGCAAGCATGAGCATAAGCAGGGGGAGCAGCAGGCAGAGGGAGAAGCAGGCTCCCTGCTCAGCAGGGAGCCTAATGCAGGACTGGATTCCAGGACCCTGGGATCATGACATGAGCCAAATGTAGATAGATGCTTAACTGACTGAGCCACCACCAAGGCACCCCAAATTATTTCCCTTTAAATAAGCAAATGAGTGTCAGGATTTGTTTCTGAAAAGTAAATCCTGGATGATGTTACAATCTTGGAACATTTTCAATCCAATCTCGTCTTTTCTACATCTACAAGAGTATTCAAACATTTGAAATAAGCAGATTTTTTTTTTAGTATAAATAAAGGAATTTCTCTTATGTAAATAGGCAAATAAATCTTTAATATGGTTTTATGAACCATCCTAGTGAAACCTTAATAATAGGAACAGAGCAGTACATTGCAATAGGTAGGCTATCTTTTCTATTGCCAGAAAGATTGGTGGGTAGTAAGGGCCTGGATTGAAGACATCAGTAAACAAAATCTATTTTCTGGACCAACAATCTCCTAGGATTCAGTGCAATGACATCATTTGGAAAAATATCTGATATAGCTGAAACATGCTGTTTTTCTATCAGATCAAACGATGAGTGCTTGTTTTGCCTTACATTTTACTACTCCATACTTTTACACCTGCTCATAATTAGGTGAAATGGTTTATAATGTATGTATTTTAGCATTAAAATACAACATAATGTCTGAAATTTATATTTTCCACAGGAAAATATTTTGTAAAACATTTTTTCTGCATCATAAAATAAAAATTGACCTTTACTGCATTTTTTAAAGTGTGGCATTTGCTTTAATATTACTAATGCAGCAAAGCTTACCTCACACAGCAAATATTTTCTTTTGGAATTAAATCATCTCCTGATATAAGTTTTACTAAAGTCACATTTTCCATAGAGCTTAATTAATCTTAATTTTGGAAAGACTTTAAGATGGTTATTTATATTATGCATAGATGTGCATACAACTCACATGCACAGAAATACATCATTTTGATAGATGTGTACCTTTAGGAAGAAGTATATGGATTACTCAGATTGGGGGATTTTTTTTAGCAGGCAAGAATATGTACGTAGAGCTCTTCTGTGATGACATCATAAAACAGATGTTTTATTTACCAGGTAAAATACACTCAGGTGTCACTTACCAAGACATTCGGTGCCTGAGGAACTTGACTGAAATCCTTCATTACACTCACATCTGTAGCTCCCGATAGTGTTAACACAGCGCCCATTTTCACAAATTCCTGGCTTGGTCCTGCATTCATTTTCATCTTCGGGAAAACAAATAGGGTGAATAATGAGAAGATTATAAAATTACTATTTTCAAATTATCCTCGAGTGGGTTATCTTTTATTTAAAACCTCCTCACCAAAATACTAATGTGATGGGATAAAAAAATAATCCTATATGAATATGGATTTATTTTTAACTTCATCCTTCTAGGTGGATTCTTTCTTAACCAAGTGTTTTTCTTTTTTCCTCTCTACTTCTTGTGGGGAAGGGGTGGTGTTTGATGAAAACTGGCCTCCACAAGACATAGACTTGCCCTGTGACACCAGACTAGATGGAAAAGAACTGTGGGGAAGTGGGTGCTGGTTACGTGACAGGAGAGAGAGGCTGGGAGCAGAGCAGGGGGAGGTGTTAGGGATGGGTAGAAAGTAGGGCTAAAGCCACATTGGCAGGGATGAAGGGTAAGCTTCCAGACTAGCTTTGAGTGAAACCATGGGAGCAGTGTGGTGTATGAGGGCCACTAACGAGAGAAGGAATTTAGGTAGTAATGCTCTTTTGGTTGGTGATAAATTAGAGCAAAACTTCTTTATTAAAATCTCCTTTGTCCTTACTGTATTTGATATTCTATAAAATTCTGCTTGGGCTTTTTTTTTTTTGAAGCTCTGATATTATTAATATAAAGGAGCTCATAATGAGGTTTTTTGATAAACTGATTTCATCTTTATACTTAATTTTTAATCTTTAATTTGTTGATATTTATTTTGCTTGTGCTTTCTTTTTACCAGTATTTGCCCTCTATGTTTTGTTCCATCCCTTTATTGTCGATCTATGTCACCTTTTGACTTGGTACCTTTCTTAGAAAAAGCACTGAAGTTGCTTTTTTTTTTTTAAGATTTTATTTATTTGACAGACAGAGATCACAAGTAGTCAGGCAGGCAGACAGAGAGGGGGAAGCAGGCTCCCTACCAAGCTATAAAATCTGCATATCTTAAGTGCACAAGTCAGTCATTTTTAGTAAGTTACAGAGTTGTGTGGTCATCACCACAATTCACTTTTAGAAATTTCCATCTCCCACATGCTTGCAAATGACCTATCAAATAAAGGGCTAGTATCCAAAATCTATAAAGAACTTATCAAACTCAACACCCAAAGAACAAAGAATCCAGTCAAGAAATGCGCAGAAGACATGAACAGATATTTCTGCAAAGACATCCGGATGGCCAACAGACACATGAAAAAGTGCTCCACATCACTTGGTATCAGGGAAATACAAATCAAAACCACAGTGAGATAACACCTAGTGAGATAACACCTCACACCAGTCAGAATGGCTAAAATTAACCAGTCAGGAAACAACAAGTGTTGGAGAGGATGCAGAGAAAGGGGAACCCTCCTACACTGTTGGTGGGAATGCAAGCTAGTGCAGCCACTCTGGAAAACAGTATGGAGGTTCCTCAAAAAGTTGAAAATAGAGCTACTCTATGACCCAGAAATTGCACTACTGGGTATTTACCCTAAAGATACAAGTGTAGTGATCCGAAGGGGCACAGGCACCTCAATGTTTAGAGCAGCAATGTCCACGATAGCCAAACTATGGAAAGAACCTAGATGTCCATCAACAGATGAATGGATAAAGAACATGTGGTATATATGCACAATGGAATACTACTGCAGCCATCAAAAAACCCACAAAATCTTGCCATTTGCAATGACATGGATGGAACTAGAGAGTATTATGCTAAATGAAATAAGTCAATCAGAGAAAGACAATTATCATGTAATCTCTCTGATATGAGGAATTTGAGAGGCAGGGTGGCAGTTATGTGGGGGAAGGAGGGAAAAAATGAAACAAGATGGGATCAGGAGGGAGACAAACCGTGAGAGATTCTTAATCTTGCAAAATAAACTGAGGGTTGCTGGGGGGTGGGGGGTAGGGGTAGGGTTGCTGGGTTATGGACACTGGGGAGAGTATGTGCTATGGTGAGTGCTGTGAATTGTATAAGACTGATGACTCACAGACCTGTACCCCTGAAGCAAATAATACATTCTATGTTAATTTTTTTAAAAAAGCTCACAAATAGTATCATTAAAAAAAAAGTTTCCAGCTCCCAGAGGTCCCTGGTGTCCTTTTGTAGCCACTCTCCAGTTTTGGCTTCTAGTACCAGGCAATCACTGATATGTTCAGATTTTTCAGAAATCTTATTTTTGATTTTTTTCCCCAAAATAAGACATTTTTCACTATCTTCATGTGTCCCTCCATATACCCCCACCATTTTCAAGGGACTGGAGGCTAGGATCCTAACAGAAGATTCTTAATTCAAGGAGGGGGAATGTTCTCTTCTCAAGGAGGAAGAAAACTGTGGACTGCACCATCCCAGGTGCCAGCACTTTGGGAGAACAAGTGCTGAGATAAACGGACCAGGCAGCTGTGGCTACTGCCACTGTATGTGCCAGGGGACTGTGACGTGTAACATAAAACCAAACATTTTAGATTCCTGAGGCCAACCCAGAGAGCCAGCCTCACCTCCTCTACTTACACATGAATTAACGGAGGTCCAAGTATGTTACAAACAATATGGCCAAATCACAGGCCTACCCAACCTGTGACCGGTGTCTGGAGATGATCTGTCTCTTCCTTTCCTCACTGATGGGATGATTCAAAATGAGAACACCCACTCATACGTTTATTTTGCTACACAAGCAGAATTGTTTCAAGGAGTTGTCCTACACTCCATTAAGTGTTTTAAATTTACGGGACATAGAAGGATGAAAGCTAGGACAGGCCTCATTGTCACTGCATTATCCAAATCACATTTTACTGGCGTGGCCCCCGAGATGGAAGAAATCCAGCTACAGAACAGCCTTGAAAGAGCTAGAAAGAGTTGGCCAGGAGTGAGGATGGTTCTTGCATTGTGTGGTCAGTCTATCTCGAGGCAGGCATGTTAAGAGATGCCGCCCTGCACAGCTTACCCACACAGCCCTCTCCGTCAGGCCGTCGGGTCATGCCAGGTGGGCAGATGCACATGAAGGTGCCGATCAGGTTCTTGCACATCATGCCTCTAGACTCACAGTCGTGGAGCCCTTCAGCACATTCATCCAGATCTAGAAAATATTTTTAATGAAAAACAAAACTCTTAGGAGCAGTCTACTATTTTGGATTTTGAAGTCTTAGTTTTGGGTTTCTGGCTCTTAAAATGCTACTGTGTGACAGAGAAAGGAGGAGCCAAGTCTCTTCCAACTCTTGGCTAAATTCTAGATTTATGAAAGCTTTGGCATTGGTCCTAATGACAAGAAGTTCAGGAAAGAACTGAATGGGACATCATCAGAGAGGGAGAAAAACCATGAGAAACTCTGAATTGTAAGAAACAAACTGAAGGTTGCTGGAGGAGAGGTGGGTGGGGGGATGGGGTAACTGGGAGATGGGCATTAAGGGGGGCACAAGATGTGATGAGCACTGGGTGTTACGTGCAACTGATTAGTCACTGAACTCTACATCTGAAACTAATGACATTCTACATGTTGGCTAATTGAATTTAAATGAAAAATACAGTAAAAAAGAGTAGTTCAGGAAAGGCAATCTTTGCTTTAGTAAGAGCCCAAGAGTGTGACAATGGTGGGCTCTTCAACCTGTCTTATCTTTGACTTGCTGGGGTAGACCATCAAGTGTCTTATTATCTAGGTGTGGGAATCTACCAGCAAAATGTCAGATACGTGTCTGTAAACTGTAGAAGAAGACAGTAGAGAACTATAAGATCATTAAAATACGTTTCCAGTGTGGCAAATGTAGTGTTAACTATTCTCTTTCCGTCCGCCTTACCTTTGCACATCTTCTGGTCTTCCCTGAGGGCGTAGCCAATCGGGCACGTGCATTCATAGGACCCGAAGGTGTTCATGCAGCGGAAAGCACACAGCAGTGGGTTCTGGGCACACTCATTGATATCTGATCAAGGAAACAGGCAGGCATGTTCTGAGCCTACAGTTTTAATTGTTTACATGATACTGGTCATAGAGAAAGCAGTAAGATAACAGAACTCCCAATACTGGTATGGAGAAGTGGTACCTGACGAACTCATCTTCCAACAAGTAGCAACTATAAACTGAAAACAAACAAACAAAACAGAAACAACTACCTGAAGTAGTTCCTAGTGGTGAGCTGAAACTCAGCAAACAAACAAGATATAAATTCCTAGTTTTTTTCTTTTCTTTTTTAATTTTTTTCTGAAATTACCCTGTGGATGGCCATAGTTCTGGCAGGAGCACTGCCTGGCAGGTCCATCTTCAGTAGAAACTTCCTAAGCTTCTATACAGAGCAATCAGGGAAGGGAGCTAGGGGCAACCAAGGCTGCTCAAGAGTGAGGGGGAGCCCCAGATAGGAGAGGGCCAAAGATGAAGACACACTTTTTTTTTTTTGCATAAAGGCCTATGTTGCTGACATAACCATGCATGTGTGGGGCAAAATCAAAGAAGCTAGCCACACTGGGGCTTATAGAAGAAACTGAAATCTGAACCACTATCTCCCGTAAGCCTGACACTCTGCTTTTATGTTCACCAAGGTTAACTGCCTGCTAAGACAAAAGCATCAACATTCTTCAAAGTAATACAACTGATTCCAAAGATATCACTCACAACATCCATGGTATAATCCCAAATTCTCTAACCTGCTGAGGAGCCAAGAAAATGGAATGCCAGCTTCAAGTGAAAAATACCACCAGAGATGCCAACTCTGAGGTGCTACCAGACAAGGGCTTTAAAGCAGCGACTATAACTAGTATACTAGGAATATTATACTAGGAATAGTATACTAGGAAAAGATATTTGTGATGAACATAATCATCAGTAGAATATCAAAGCCATAGAAGTAAAGGATGAGACACTGAGAAACGCTTTCTATAGAAATAATAATTAAGAAAAGTATCACTTGCCTTCACAATTCATCATGGGCCCTGGCTCAAAGCCTTCATTGCAGTTGCATTCAAAACTCCCAATAACATTGGTGCATGTACCATTCCCACATGGATTGCCAATCGAACATTCATCAGTATCTGAGAAGAGAAAGTGCCAAACAATTGGCGGAGTTTTAGTTTAATACGAGCATGCCCATGAATATCCACCTGGCCTGCACACATTTCCAGGATCTCTACAGGGCACACCCAACTCTGCAACCTCCTTGGCCTTGGCTGGCTGGCTGGCCTTGATTCAGTGCAGAGGAGCCCTGGGGATCAGGTGTGTCAAGCTCTGAGTCCCCAGACAGCCATGATTCCCCCAAAAGTCACAGACCCATAGAGGGGTGTCATCTTCCGCTACAAGAGCAGGTGCGGAAAGTCATAAGGTAAAATGGAGCTCTTTCCCATTACAGGTTTTGGTAACTGTAAAGCTCTAGGCACGTCAGAGTTTGTATATTTGGTTGAAGGCAGAGTTTGGGCAACTCTCTCCATATTCACATAAACCAGATCTACTGGAAAATATACGGCAGGAGAAGAAAAAGAAGTTACTAGCTACTGATACTGGCTCTGTAAATCCTGCCACCACTCAGGGTGCCTGGAATATGAGAATTAGAACTTTCCAAGTGTGTAACGTGGTCAGCACTCACCCACACAGCGTACTCCAGTATAATCCAGGTTGTAACCCATTGGGCATTCACAGCGAAAAGACCCATCTGTATTGATACACTGACCATTTGAACAAATGCCTGGGCTCTCAAGGCATTCGTTGACATCTAAAATAAAGAATTATCCATAAACTTCCTCAATATAAAAAGATACATCAAAACTCTGTGTATCTGTTAACAGAGATTTGAAATTTATAAAACATGTAAACATTTCTTTTACCAGATACTTATATTTTGTATACAATGTAGCCTAATATAATGCATGATATATAATACTGTATGTATACATTAAAATATATAGTATGTTATATAGTAAAATGATTTATAGAATAAGTGTACAATTTATATAAAAAATATAGGAATGAAATACATCAAACCACACCTTCACGAGTATCATGAAGACTTGGAACTGTTCCGTGGCCATAAGGACACAAGTCCTGGAAGGCAACTATAGAGAAGAACACAAATTCCCCATTATTGAAGAATCTCAGCTATTGGAGAACTTCAGAATTGATTAATGGTATACATGAAATCCTACTTATTTTTCATGTATAAAACTACTTTTAACAAGAGTCTTATTTTATTGTTATGGTTTATTTCAAAAGCAACACTGAGACTACATAGAGCAGGTCACCTAAGCTCGCCCTAAGTGCCTCCCAGGGTGCTGCCTACCAAGGGCTGTTTCTATATGTTTGCTCCTTTAATGCCCAGCAGCCAGAGCCCCCTCTGCCCAGGAGACAGGGGAGCTACCTCGACCTAGAGACCAAGCCAGTTCTGAGCCTGCTGGGAAGCACCCTACACCTAGGCTGCAGGAACACAAGACCTGGGAGGCTCTTGGTCTCATCCCATAAATGGCCCTTGTGCTGACTCAGCTCCTCACCATTTTATGTAAGATTCTGAGAGCCACAGGCCCGGGATCCGATCCCCACATGGGACCCATGCAGCAGCTGGGAATACATCTCCTGCCCTGCACATCTCACATTAATTCCACTGAAAGCAAGCACTGCTAACCTCGGGCACGGGGCAAAAGGGGGATGAAGTAATGGGAACTCTAGCTGTGTTCACACATGCTGAGTACACAAGTGGAGATGGGGTCCCTCAGACGGGGGTGCGCAGGGAATTTTACAGTTTAGACGTGAGAGAGGAATTTCGTCTTCAAAATATCCATCAGTTACATACAGTTAAGGTGGCTGACAGTCATTCCCAAACTTGCACAAAGTGGTAGCTCTCACCTTCGTCATCTTTGGGGCACAGCTCACAGGGGTCCCCCCAGCCCTCTCCCGGCATTTTACTACAGCAGCATTTGGCTTTGGTGGTGTTGAAAGCTTTGGGTACAGAGCACTTTCCATTTTCAAAGTTTGTGAAGCAGAAACTCTGGCGGGTATCTAGATAAGAAAGCAGACATCACAGGCCTCCTTTACGGGTCAGTAAGAAGAGTACTCTGTGTGTAACTGTTTCTGACGGAAGGTTTCTTATGGGATGAACACATGATGCAAATCAGATTAGCAACTGAAAGGTCTGGAAAACCTCCACAGCCGATTTCATATGCCAACTTACACTGACCTGTCTATAAAATCTGGTGTAATTATTTACAATGTTTAAAATGTTTTTATAATGTCTCTAGAAAACCTGAGAAATGATGCTCAGTATTAAGATTATTTCCCTGTCTCTTCTTCTACTGTTACATGATCACCTAACAAAAATATTCTACGTAACTTTCAGTAAATCCATTCACATTAAAAGCAACTCATATACCAGTGTCCAAAAAAAAATCTTATACCAATAGCAAATGGAACCGTGAGGCAATAAGTGAATAAAATAGTAATTTTTCAGTATGACATTAAAAAATGTGGAAACAGAGCCAAAAACTCAAAATACCTTAAAAGTGTCCAGTGCATACAGTTCTGAGACCTATTTTTTTTTAACCTAGACATATTTCCCATAGACATGTACTTTGTAGTGACCTACACTTCCATGAGGGTTTACTGTCTAGCTATGATGTTCCTAAGGGCAAATGATGACAGAGAAGTCATTCCAAAGCTTACCAAAGCATCTGCGTCCATTATCAGATAGTACAAAGCCAGGGGGGCAGATGCACTGGAATCCCCCAGGAGTATTGGTGCAGGAACCAAAGAGACAGATGTTGGGATCTTCATCACATTCATTTATATCTGGACAAGAGCAGGAGAATGTATTAAGTAAATCAGTACACTGTTCAGTCTTTGAAAATAAAAAATTTGTCCATCCTACCACAGTCTGCTAGCCACTGATTATTTAATATGAAACGAGAGTATTATAATGTGTAGGTATAACTTGTTCTTTAAAAGGAAACTATTACCTCTTCAGAAGTCAAAGATTGTATCCAGTTTCAATCAACCACACAGCGCAGACACCCAAGAGAACTCCCACTCCCTGCACCTGATCCCTAGGGCTGTGTATATGTCCTCCTGCTTATCCCACGTGACCAGTTCAGTATCCTACAGGTGTCACAGCCTCAACGGGTCTCTTCTCTGATGATCCTCTCCGGCCAACCAATTTAAGATCACCTTTATTCCTCCTGTACTCCAGATGCAGGCAGCATGTGCCCTGTCACTTCCACCTCCTCTGGGCTTTCAAACTCAACCTCCCCAGCCACCAGGATTACCATAAATCTCCTAATAAACTGCCATGTCTCCCTCTTGTGCCCTTACACTGCTACCAGGCTGTCTACTTGAAAATCTGTGCCCATGGAACCAGGGAGTCTCAGACATGGTTTGAGAATTTCATCATTCCCATGGCACCTCGGAAAGGGTCCCTCAAGTAAGTAAGGATTCCTTACCGGTGATATTTGGCCTTTTTTTCCATCAGAAGTGCTTATTTAGGGAGTTATTATACTGGAGTGAGAAACGTTACACAGTTCCGGCCACATTGGAATGTCAGCTCCACGAGGACAGAATACACCTGTCCGGCTCACTGCTGCCTGCTCAGGCTAGCACGATGTCAGACACATATTACATTCTCTGTTTATATTTGTAGACTTTTAGTGAATCATACCATGCCCTTTCTTTTAAAAAACCAAAACCAAAACCAAAACCAAAAACCAAACCTTGCCCTGTTCCACACTGCCTGCAGGACTGAGTTCAGTCTTCTGAGCTGGTCAGCCACTCACTGCCCCTTCCCATACCCCGGGTGCCTGTGTTTTCCAGGAGCCTACTCTCTTCTGTTCCTTTCTCAGATTAGTCAATTCCTGTCCAACATTTAGGAGCCCTCTCAAAAGTCACCAGTCCTTTGGGATGAGCTTCCCTGACTTGCCACCTTTTAACCACTGTCCTCACAGCCCCAGCTTGTGCTTCTACAGCCTGAACCTGCCTCTGGCCTGGCATCTGTCACACTGGATGGCAAGGATGTCTTTATAAGGCAGCTTTACCTATTACAAAATAGGTCTTTTCTTTTCTGGCTGCCTAAAGGTACGAGGGTATCTTTTTATATTCCCAGCACCTAAAAGGTGCCAATCATTCACTGTAACACACACTGAAAGGTGTAATGAATATGTGTGTGTGTACATGTGTGATATGTGTATGTTTGTGTAAGTGTGTGTATAGTCACCTTAAGAATCATTTCATCTGGGTAAAATTGGTAGAGAAGATTCTAGTCTAAAGAAAGTAAGTCTTACCATGAAGTTAAGATCATTTTTTTCAGAGATGCAAAATAGGAGTGTTGCTAATGATGGATGAGGAAAAAAATATTTATGCAGTTGAATAAAAGGTTACTGAACCACAGATTTTTTTTTTCATGAAGAGAAAAGGTAGCTGAGCCTTTCTGATACAGAGAAATACATGTTTTCTTTTTCCTTGTAATTGCTGACACACTGTTATTGTCATTGTCCCATAAAGGCATGGACTATAGGGCTAAAGAAGAACAGATTAAATATGGAGTAAAGAAAATGAAAGGAAGGAAGGATATTTTACTTTTCAAGAAAGTTGTTATTAAGATGCTTCTAGTCTTTATTATTTTTTAAGGATTAAAAACACCAGATAGTTTTACAATGCACTCAGTATGCAGATCAAGAAAGGGAAAAGATATAAAGACCGAACTGGAATGACTTGGGTATCCAGTATGTGAAATCACATGGTCTGAAAAATAATTAAATTTAATGGAGTAAACTGTCTCCTTCAGTTCTGAGTTCCTGGAAAGTGAACAGTAGAACTACACAGAGCTATTTTTTTTAATTGGATAAATCAAAGGCAAAAAACCCCTCAGCAATCATTTCATGTTAGAAGAACCACACTAGGATGGTGCTTCTGAATTTCAACAAGACTGTAAAAAATAATTTGTATAAAAGTGAAATTAAGTAACTGTAAAGAGGTCCGCCTTCATCATGTTCACCAGGCAATTCTGGGACCCACTTTTGATGTGGTTACAGTATTCTTGTATGCTGGAGGAGTTTCAGCAGAAAAACATCTGTTATGACAAATGGATTAATATTTTCTGTTTTGACATGAGGCCTTTCCAAGGAAAAAAATGTCTCAACAGCATGGTCAAGATTTTCTGCTCCACATTTCTAGGACTCTAGACACCTTTAATAGCTGTTTTAAAATTGGTTGCCAAAGATTACAATTTCTGTAGACTCTCTTTAAATTCAGTAGAAAGTCTCTGTTGACATTTGGAAAAAAGATTAGAGAGCACTGAAAATTCTTTGACTAGTATAACATTTCTGTTAATGAAAAACCCCACATCCCTAAATGTTTTGTTCCCACCATTCCACCTTCAAATCAATTCTGATGGTTCAGTGAAACAGCTGTAGATAGCTCTATGTTTAATTCCGGGGGTCAGCTTGCCCGCCGTGGTTTGCATTTAGTGTCCTGCTGTAGGGTCTGGCTCAGGTCTTAGACTGAATAGTTTGTGGAGCTCAGAACAAGTGTTAACCTTACCGATGCAGTTCTCGCTTTTCACTTCATACCCCGGGGGACAGATGCATCTGAAGGACCCCTCCAAATTCTGACAGGTACCAGGAGAACAAGAGCCAGGGAGAGCAACACACTCGTTAGTATCTTTAAAGAGAAAAAGACAAAAAGTGACTTAACTATGAGGTCCTTGTTGCCAAATGATGTTAACATGAATTCATCTTGGTCACTCTGATCTGTCAGGTCACTACGGACAATATGCCCTAAGATACTCTTTTGACATCTTGCATACTACTCCTTTGGCAAGAGGCTGATTTTCCTAAGTTGTTTCGTCTCCTTTTATGGTGTCATGGATAGCCCCAAGCCCTCTTCCAATAAAAACATTTCAGACAAGCCATTCCCAATTGTTGGTGTATTCCTTATACCAAAATTTCCCATGGTATCTTATCTTGGTCAAGTAATCAGGTGATCAAATGAAATGTGAGAGGGTTTCTAAGTGTGTGTGTCGGGGGAGGGGGGTGGAAAGTCACATAATTATTTAACAAAACAACACAAAGACTGTCTACTGGATAGATAGTTACCTATACAGTTCTTGCCATCTGGAGTCAGTTCATAACCTTCATTACATAAACACTTGAAGGAGCCAATTTCATTGAAACACCGTCCATTTCTGCACACCTGACCAAAAAAGGAGCTGCACTCATCTATATCTGTAAGCAAACGGGATAAGCTTTTCAGAGAGAACTCTTACACACATGTTATTATGTGTTCCAATGTAAAAACATAGTCACTGCCATGCATTTTCAAATACACTTCACTGCAATCCTCATCAACACAGAGAAAAACAGCTCCTACTGGAAGCAGTGTGTGACTAATACAGTCACGGAGATCCCTATTATATTTCAACCCCAAGTTTTGATATTCATAGAACCCAAATTTATAGCCAGATAAAAACTAAAGGTTTATGGTAAAGTTCTCTGTTCTTTTCAAATGAAAAATATTTCTTTCCTTGGAGACCAGACAGTGTACACACTTAACCTGATGGCCCCGTTTGCAGATGACTGTACGTGGAGATAAACTGACTATATTCAAAGCACAGATAATAGAGCATATTAAATATAGAAAAATCAATTATATTAAATATACTCTAGAACTGCTAACATGTATTTTGCTGACAAAGTAAAGGACTTGAAAGAAAAAAAAATCTTAAGTTTCAGCGAAACTTAGGGCTGACTGCATTGGAGTAATTACTCGATTAATTATTGTAGGTTTCTGAAGGCTGTGTTTAGATCAGAGCCATGTCGGTGTCCTTAGTTTTCCCTGGTTGTACAAAGGGCCTGAGAAATTATTGATAAGAAGGTGGTAGTTGAAAAAAATGTCCAGTTAGCTCTGAATTTTTTCACGTGGCAGAATTTGGGGAAAAAACACAAACAGGGGTGCTTGGGTGGCTCAGCTGGTTAAGCGTCTGACTTTTGATTTCAGCTGAGGTCATGATCTCAGGGTCCTAACATTGAGCCCTCCATTGGAACTCGTGCTCAGCAGAGTCTGCTTGAAACTCTCTCTCCCTCTGCCCTCCCCCAACTCACACACACATGCACATGTGTCTGTGCATGAGCTCTCTCAAATACATACATACATACATACATACATACATACAAAAACAGAAAAGAAAAACCAAAACTGAGAGGAGCCTGTGCTGGCATAAATCAGAGGTTGGAGGTGGTGTGAGCAGCGCTGGTCTGGAATGGTCTGCAGGCGGCGTTGCTGTCACGTATCCTACGGGACCATGTGAATGAAGGGACATCCACTGTGAAACACCAGCACAGTGCCTTGTGTATGGTAAACAGACATGTGCTCAGCATCTGTTCATGCGTCCTCCTGCCATGCCCTCCACTGACTTAAGGAAACTCCCCTACTTACTATTAATTCTTGTTTTAATCATTGCTGTTTAGGGGCACACAATAAAATTCTGTACCACACATCGCAGACACTTCCACTTTCCTGTGAAAATTTACGGTTGTTCAAAATTGAAAGCAAATAGGTTTCTGAGGGCTAATGTGGAGACCTAGCCCTAATCCGCCCTTTCTGTGGGAAAAGGAATCCCTGGTTTCAAAGGCTGACAGAAAATGAAGTTTAAAGACGCAACATGTTTTTTAAGTTGGACACTCTGTCAGTATTTGAATATAAAACAATAAATTATATGAAATACTTGCAATACCACTGAAACAATGGCAGGTCTATAGCTGATCCCATTGAAGGGGTAAAAACCACCCTAAACCATAGAGCAGTCCCAGTAGATTTTCTATTATCTGCATGTCACCCCTCCCCTGCACTGGCTGAATGACCGACAGAAGTACTCGACACAGCAGACTGTCTTGTGATTATTTAAACCAGTACTACAGCTTTAGTTAACTGGAAATTAGTCAATGTTATTACATATCTTTCACCACCTATTTGTGTTTTAATGATAAAACATTTGATTTACTCTTTGGATTTATTCCTTATTTCAGTATATTGTTCAAACAGCAAACGGTAGTCACAGAGGATGGAGTACTTACCCAGGCAATCGTTATTATGAGTGAGTTCAAACCCTGGGTAGCAGAGACAATTGTAGGATCCAACCGTGTTTTTACAAGTTCCATTTCCACATGGATGTCGCTCACACTCATCAACATCTACAAAGAAATAGTGGCTCCAAGGAATTCAATTTTTAACCAGAAATACATAGCTGGTTACACATTTACATTTTTTTAAAAATTACTGACTCACTTAGGAACCTGTGTTCATTTCAGGGAAATGTATGCTAAGCCAGCATTCCCTTAGTGCAGATGCTTTAATGAATAGGTTTGCCTGTCAACTCTAAGGAAACCAATTGTTTGAAACACTCAACAATTTGTTCTATTCAATCATTATCAACACCACTCCCTCAGAAATTTACATACCCTAATCTGATCAGTACAATAAAGGCAGATTTCAGTTTCCTGGATTTTATGTATTAATAGAATCCAAATAAGAAGTCCACTAGAACTCAGTATTATTGTAAGACTTTAAAAAATTGAATTAAAAATATATTTAGAAAGGTCATCCTCATATAAGAAAACAGATTCCCAGGGGTGCCTGGATGGCTCGGTGGGTTGGGGCCTCTGCCTTCGGCTCAGGTTGTGGTCCCAGGGTCCTGGGATCGAGCCCCGCATCGGGCTCTCTGCTCAGTGGGGAGCCTGCTTCCCCCTCTCTCTCTGCCTGCCTCTCTGTCTGCTTGTGGTCTTTGCCTGTCAAATGAATGAATAAAATCTTTAAAAAAATATATATATATATATTAAAAAAAGAAAACAGATTCCCTAGACAATGAATTCTAGGCTGTTGGAACTCTTCCGTGCAAAAAAAGGGTACTGTTCCTTAGAAAGAAAGCTTTTTTTAAGAGAGATTATCAGGGCACCTAGGTGCTCAGTGGATTAAAGCCTCTGCCCTCAGCTCAGGTCATGATCTCAGGGTCCTGGGATAGAGCCTGCTCCCACTCCCCAGCCTGCCTCTCTGCCTACCTCTGATCTCTGTGCAATAAATAAATAAATAAATCTTTAAAAAAAGAGAGATTATCAAGGAGTCTCACTGATTTTTATCACAAATGAATTATTAGGATTGAAGGCATGTTTTCTCCATATGAATTTCTGAATCAAACATCAAATATTTTTTAGCAAATCATGTTCTCTCTCTCACAGAGTACAGCCAGGAGAAGCACGTATGAGCAAGCATTCTCAGAAAGTTCAGGCAAAGAGGGCTAGATCCTCCATTTGTCCCTTGTACAAGCATCCCCTGGAGAGTTTTCCCCACTGCTGAAGTCTTAGGAGGCAGCAGATGGCTAGTTCTCCAGGTGTTCCTTGAGGTATGGATGGGTCATAAAGGAAACTAGTCCTGTAGTACTGAAATCTGACTTACTGTTCATACATGTAATATCTTCAACACCAAAATAGTAGATGCACGAGTTCAGCTTTTTATAAACTGAGAAGGTACTAATTATAAATAGCCAAATTTTAAATTTAATTTTCCTCTTTCAAGTGCAGTGCAAGGAGAACTCTTTTGCCTGAGATACAGCCTGTTGTTGACATCAGATTGAAGGATTTATGCTGAGTTCCCAGGTTGGGCTGCAAGGTGGCCAGCCCATCCACCTTTCAAATCTCCTCATGTGTCAGCTCAGCAAGTGCTTACTGAACACTATCATTGCTCAGCTAACCATTACATGAGCTACTGGGACATTCTAGAGTTTTGTTACATTTGCTTCTAAACATGCTTTTAAGAGTTAAAACACAAAAGCAGGGGCGCCTGGGTGGCTCAGAGGGTTAAAGCCTCTGCCTTTGGCTCAGGTCATGATCCCGGGGTCCTGGGATCGAGTACCACATTGGGCTCTCTGCTCCACGGGGAGCCTGTTTCCCCCTCTCTCTCTGCCTGTCTCTCTGCCTACTTGTGATCTCTGTCAAATAAATAAATAAAATCTTTAAAAAAAAACACAAAAGCAGCCAGTAAGTCCCATACATTCAGTGATTTGGTGGAAAAGTATATAAACGTATATATGTGTGTGACAGTATTTCAATACTGTTGCTCTTACTACTCTTACTCCCTTATATTCTTACAGCTGGAAAGGTTTTCTCAAGTGGGAACAGAGAAGGGGAGAGGATAGCTGGTGACTGTGGTAACTTCCACAGAACCCTGAGTGTCCTGGAGTGCTTGAGAAGCGTGTGGAAGGCATCTGTGCAAAAAGGTTGTGAACAGTGAACCAAAGAACATACTGTGGTGTGTCCCTGCTCACAAATTTTCCATTGAATAAAGGCACAAGCCATTTAATAGAGCTAATTTGTTGTGGGACTGTTTCTAACAAGAGGCATGGGAGTTAGTAACAGCAAGTGGCCAACCTGTAAGCTCTTTGCGAGTCTCAATTCACTGCCCTCCTGAACTAACGTCCTCCCTCTTACCCATGCACATAGTCTGGTCCTGGGACGCCTTAAAGCCGTTGTGGCAGATGCACTGGTAACTTCCTTGCAAGTCAACACACAGGCCATGACTGCAAACATTAGGAATTTCTAAACATTCGTTGCGATCTAAAATAAAAATAAAACATATGTTACACATATCTGATTTTTATTAAGATTCATTTTTTCACAGGCCTGTTTCTAGAACCCACTATTAACTATTACAGACAGGCTGAAAATGAACCGTAACAACAGCTGAATCAAAAGAAGTGAGGCCTGAAAATATCCACGACTTTAAATAAAACAAAACAAGAAAAATTGGGCCATTTTTCTACGCTGATTAGTATCTCAAAGATACGATTTTATTTTAGGTCTAATCCTAGGAAAATCCACTGAAGGGATTTTTTTCCTCACAAATTAATCTAAAATATATGGCAAAATGGATTCAATAGGAACGAAAAGATTTACTTAAAAAATCTTGTCAAAATTCTCTCTGAAAATAGGTTACAAGAGGAAAACATGGTCAGCTGCTTGGAGGAGGGCCCAGGAGGGTACGGGGCATGGCCTCTCACCTACGCAGGCTCCATTGGGGGAGAGCTTGAAGCCGGCTGCACACTCACAGCGATAACTGCCAGGGCTGTTGAGGCAGTCTGCGTGCCGCTGACACAGATTGTCACCGTTGCTGCACTCGTCAATGTCTGCAAGAGCAACAAGGCCAAGGTAAGGACCTCCTTATTGCGTGAGTATTACCTTCACTTCACCCGTGTGGTGACCCACTCCTCAATACTGCTCAGTACCTCAGAGGGCCCTGTACAAATCAGGAGACCATCTAAAACCCATTTTGTGTCCACTGAACTCATCTGGCTGAGGGTCATGGGTCGTTCGGATTACCTTCGCAGACCAAGAGCAGGTCATTGTAACTGAACCCTGTGGGGCATTCACAACGGAAACTGCCAATCTGGTTGATGCACACGCCATTTGCACAAATGCCTGGGATCTCTTTACACTCATCAATGTCTGAAAGTGAACAGATTTGGTCACATATATGCAGTTCTGCTTAACGTATTTACCATTAAAAACCTTTGGTAGTGCTACGAGTATGCTGGAATGAGAACACTCACTTAGCATCACAAAAATAAATCCCAGAGTGCCATGAATGATTTTTTGGTTTACAAAAGCATATAGGCCACAAGATAGAATACCTTCCTTTGAATAGTGTTTTAGCCACAACTACACCAAGTGATTTTTAGTGTCAATGTACCAAATAAACTTCCTAGGGAATCAAGCTTCCTCTTCAAGTCATGTTTCAGGCTCCCCTAACTGCTGCTATTCATCTAATGAAGAAAGCTAGGTTTTCTTAAAATTATATTGCTTACTTTATCCTTGAAGAAAAAAAGTACAATGAACAATAGAAACTGTACAACATTCAGAAGAAAATGATTTGTATAACTGATAATTCTGCAAGTTCCTAAGTAGATCAGTAGGAAGGGATCCTGCAAAAATACACCAAAAATGTAAGTATATAGTTATAAAAAAAAGCAACTAAAGGGTAAAATAAAGTGTATAGAGTCATGTAATACAATATTCATGAGAAGAAAAACTCAGGTGTTAGCTTGATATGTATGAAATCTTGAGATAGTCCTACAACTATCATAACCCAATCACCAAACAATGTTGACAGGGTAATACCCTTATAACACCTGGAGAGAGGCTGTAAATGTGTTTGTTCCTTCCTGTCTAACTGTACTAGATCAGACTCCAGATTATTGTATCTTATGGCACTTTAAGCTCAAAAACACCAAAGAAACTTTTACAAAATGCTACCTATATGTATTAAACATAACCTGGAAAACTTACCAACAGCTTTTCCAGTGTGAATGTCAAAGGTGAATCCAGGGATATTTCCACATATAGTTTTAAAGTCAGCTTTAAAAGATAAAGCAAATACACTCTTAAAATTCTCAAACTCCTTTCAAATAACATTCTACATACTTGTATTGACAAATATATTTTATATTACTCATGACGATATTTTAATCTCAATTATATTTACTTGATAATATTACCAGCTTCTGCAAGAAGCAGATTCTAGTCATTCTTTACCATTATTACCCTCATTAACTTTTTAATGCTCTGATATTAGAAGTAAATCATCACAAGATTAGAAGTAAATCCATTACAAGGCATTTAAATTCTTTTGTTCTTTGGATATGCAGATCTTTAATAATGATCTAATTTATATACATTGAAAAACTAGGTTAGAGAACAAATTTAAAAAGAGATTGCAAATTTCACAAAGGCACAGGCATGCAAAAACAGTTGTCCTAGTGTGAAACAGACGACCAATGAATAATGGATGAGATACTAATTTTGTCTCATCTTTTTTTTTTAAGATTTTATTTATTTATTTGTCAGAGAGAGAGAGAGTGGCACAAGCAGGCAGAGTGGCAGACAGAGGCAGAGAGGGAGAGGGAAGCAGGCTTCCTGCTGAGCAAGGAGCCTGACGTGGGACTTGATCCCAGGACTCCGGGACCATGACCTCAGCCAAAGGCAGTGGCTTAACCAACTGAGCCACCCAGGCATCCCATTTCATCTTTTTAAACATAAATGTCTATTTTGTTGGAATGTGAAATTTGATGCATCAGAAATAATACATCATAAAACAGACTATTAACAGTTACTCCTATCACACAATTCATCAAGCTAATAGAAGTTTAAGAGAATTCTCATTTTCTAAGAAGCAGATCGCTTCTGACGCCCACGGCAACACATGAGTAAAACTCCTGACAACACTGTTAGGTAAAGCACGGAGAGCAGACCATATGTGACATGCTATCAGGGAGGGGCTCTGTGTGCTCCATCCACCAAAGCTCAACTCAGCACCCACAACATACACAGAGACACAAGACAGATGCTCGATTCAGTAGTTTGTAAGAGCCTGGAGATACATAAATTGTAATTTATATGCATCCTCTTATTTACTATAGAGCCATATGAATTAGTTACTGTCATTTCTAATTTATCATCTATTCTCTATATGAGGATTCAGTTTCAGAAAAGAGGAATCATCTACATGAGGTCAGATAGTAAGTAGTGGAACTTGAATATAAATGCAGACACGTCCTCTTACACCTAAGGCCTTTACTTCTTAGCAAGTGATATTTAGGGGCACTTGGGTGGCTCAGTCAGGTTAGTGTCCAACTCTCGATTTTGGCTCATGTCATGATCTTGGGGTCAAGGGATCAAGCTCCACATCGGGCTCCCTGCTCAGGGCAGAATCTGCTTCTCTCCCTCTCCCTCTGCCTCCCTGCTACGTGCTCTCTTTCTCTCCCCCGCCCTCTCTCTGAAATCAATAAATAAAAACAGCAACAACAATAAAAAAACAAAAAGTGGTATTTAATTCCCCAACCCAGTGATCTTCAATTTCTAACTTATGGGAGTTTTTAAATTAGAGAATCATAAAAACACGTTTCCATTTGTTTTTTTCGGAGCACAACTATGGCAAGTTAGTTAAGAAAATCCATTTATCCACTGAATTGGAGTCCCCAAGAAAGGCTCCCTATGTCACTTTTCCTGTTTCTCCTTATTTTCATTTCATTACTGCATTAATTATAGCAACACATTTGAGTATGTGTTCCCTAAGCAATGTTTGGTAACAAACGCATAATCATTGTTTCTCGTTTGTCTGACTGGTGCAATGCATAGGGTCTACAAATATTGAAAGTAACTGTTTACATCATAAATGAACCTGAACAGCTAACAATTTTAAGGCATTCCTTTTTTTGCTCCCATAGCAATTTATTATCTTCTAGTTTGTGAGGAAAATTTTACCATGTAAAGAACAGTTTTATTTTCTGCCTAAAAATTTCAGATAAGTTTGGGGGAAAACAGATGTATAAGAAAACATGTTGGCTATAGGCTGCTTTCATGTGAGGTCTGCTCATCAAATCCATTTTTGGGAGGATTTTTCAAGATGGAAACAAAACAATACCTAGTGAATTTGATGGACTTGAAATTACCACAGGTTTTAAATCAAAATAAGACACCTTCCAAGTTGACCACAGTGACACACGACAGTTGCTCAGTAAGTACCTACTCGATGTGTAACTGACTAATTCACCAGAACACTATAAAATAATGAACTTAAATGGACCGGCGCTCTATACGTTCACTCTTTAGCAGTGGGGTTTATTTTCAGGATCTAGATGCCTCCTTAAAAGATACCTCAGAAATTAGTATTTGAACCCCAAAAAGGGCCACTTGGGACACGGCATCCTATGACCTATGATGCCCTTGGGTATTCCCAGAACCAAACATGTCTGGTTTTAGCACACACTGGCTTGGACTTAGCTGTCACACACACACACACACCAGCTGGGCCTGCAGCAGCAGCTCGGCTGTGCGCTTACCTGTTCCTGGGGTCGGGCACGGCTCACATGGTTTGTTCCAGGCTTTGCCCACATTGTACGTGCAGCAGCACATCCTCTTTGTCACATTAAAAGGCAGTTCATTCTCACAAGTGGTTCCATTATAGCTTCGGTAGCAAAAGCTTTTTCGCATGTCTATGTAACAGAAAAGCCCGCCAGTCAGAGCAGGAAGCAGCTACTAATGAAATCCATGTACCTGGAGACACCGAGCTTTCTTGATTAATAACTCCAAAGTACTTTTTAGCCATGTGGAGGCAACTTAAAATAATCCTTTAAGTTGAACATAAATCATGCATAGATTAACCTCGATCTCTCCCAATTTCAGATAAGCAATTTCCATTTATAATTTTCTTGGCAAACAAAATGAAGAGATACTCATTTCTCTACTTAAAGGCACTGACTTAATTTTAAAAGTAATACAATTATTAAAATTTAAATGTTCTCTTGTTTGTAAAATAATGTTCCCCTGACATGAATGGAAAACAAATGATTTAGGAATAGATAAGTGTCACATTGGATGACATTTTGTGTCTCAGACTCAGGCTTTGGACCATGGAAATATATATCTCAAGCCCAAACAAATGATGCAGAGCCATAATTTTATAAGCCCGTGAAATACTTCATCATTCATAAATACTTAAATTTTCAAATTTTCTGAACAATCCTACCGAGTCCTGAGTGCCCAAGCACGTGACCTCACCCCTGTCCAAGGCCTCACGTACCCATGCAGTTGTGGCCTCCATTGACCTGCATGTACTCGGGCGGACAGATGCAGGTGTAATTCCCCAGCGTGTTGTAGCACGTCCCGGGCCCGCACACACCAGGGTGCGCAAAACATTCGTCGATATCTACAACAGGCAAGGAGACGCATTAAGTCATACAGCTATTGTATCATGAATTTATAGCATTTAGGCCACTAAACAAAACATATGGCTGAGTCCCTAAATCCATACTTTAAAAAAATTTAGAATTTAAAGCAGTTCTACAGAAAAGACCCCAAAATATGCATTTACCTGACACGAAGTGTTTCTTTCCTTAAAAGAAAAAAAAGCCAACATTCAAAAATATAGGTGATCAGAAGAAATTTTTTCTAAAGTGGCAAAAATAATATGAAAGGCACCCATATTCCTGCCCCCTCCCCCCCATCCTTGCACAGAGTGCCCCCCTGTGCGACTAGGCGCTGATTACACTGGGTGTATAGGCACTCATATTTTTTTAATTGAAATTTCACATTCTTCAAATGGAAGTGTTATAATGCTTGCTGTCCTCTTCTGTCGTTTAAACTAAAGTTTAATGCTGACTTTAAACTGAAGGCAGTTAGGAAAGCCTTTACCTTTTTCCTAAATTTGAGAGGAGCTCACATACATTATCACATTAGTTTCAGCTGTACAACTCAGTGATTGGACAAGTTCATACATTATGCCGTGCTCATGACAAACATAGCTACTGTCTGTCCTGTTCCACCACTATTTCAATGTCAGTGATCATATTCCTTATGCTGTGTGATTCATTCCATGACCTCTTCATTCTGAAACTGGAAACCTGTACCTCCCTCTCCCCTTCACCCATCATGCTAACCCCCTCTGGCAACCATCAGTTTGTTCCCTGTAGTTACAGGTCTGATTCTGAGAAAAGCCTTATTCTGCATAGCTCCCTTCAAATTAGCAGCCATTCAGGGATTCTAGGAGTGCAGCTGCTGCTTATTCTCCTTACTAAACAATATCTCTTCCAGAAACATTTATCTAATGTGTTCTAAAGAAAAGGTTATAATGGAAAAAATTATATTTACAAGTTTAATGTTCATTTTTAGAAAAACTTATTCATTCCTTCCATAAATAAACCCTAAGAGTCTTCTATAAGTTAGGACCTGCAGCCAGAAAGACGACTAAGATGTGGGCCTTGCATCAAGAAGCTCCCTGTCTAGCAGGGAGATGGAGAAGTGAGGGGATGGAAGCAAGAAAGGCATCAGCATCATCTTTAAACGTCTTCATATGATGCCTCCTGACATTTAAAAATTACTGAAAAATAGTAACTTAGTAGTTGTATTCTAGTATACCTATTTTCTGTATGTAAAATAGAACTCTTATCCATATTTGAGCTAATAACTTATTTGATACTGATGTTTTCACATGAATCCAGCTTTCCCCATTTATAATCAATCCATACACTCAGACACAGTAAATTATAGCATCTAAGCTGTAAATTAATTTATCTATCACTGTACAACTGAGCAGCATGGCTAGGACAAGATAAGTTATGAACAAGGCTAACAGTGACTGTGTTCTAAAGAGTGCTAACAACTTGAAGGTGTCCATGCAGCTCACCTTCACAGATGCGGGTCTCCTCGCTGAGGTAGTAGCCTTGCGGGCACTCGCACTGGAAGCTTCCAAAAGTGTTGATGCAGTTTCCACCCTGGCAGAGACCTGGTAACTCCTGGCATTCATCGATATCTGCGGAAGGACAAACAGCTCACTCACAGCAAGTACCACCATCACAGACCAAGGTTACTGTTAGAGCCCTCCAATGCGTGATGCTGTATGACCTGCAGAGACTTCCATGCCTTAGGTTTCTTCTGACCATGGATCATTTGCTTTGTCATGCAAATTTGCTAAAACCTGAGAAGACTGGTTAGCAAGCTGGGGATGAGAGTTTCTCTGCAGAGCAATCAGACATCCAATCACTGTCATGGGTCCTATCTTTCCCCGTTAAAGTGGTTCTTTAGCAACCTGGTAACCGGCTATCCCACTGTCATTTTGCAAAATAATCTTATTTAGATTGCCCCACACTAACTTTTCTGCCAACTTTTCTCTTTATCTTGTTTAAATCTGGATGACAACTAGAGGTGCACTCACCTTCTAAGATGATTGTGATGGGGTTGGGTCTGAAGCCCTCACCTCCGGGACACAGGGTGTAATACTCAGCTACAAAACAATGGGAGAGAAGAGATTTGACACCAGTGTACAAGGGGCTGAGACAATGAAGAAGCATTTTGCAGTTGCCAGACTCAAAACACACTCCAAGAGAAGTGAACTGCATTCTCTAGTGCCCTTTCAAATACATTTAAATCTTTATTACAGTTTACTTGAAGTAAGGTCACTACACTTCACAAGTTACATATACAATAGAATAACAAAAACCATGTGTTTTTGACTAAAGAAAAAAGCTTCTAAAGCAGACAGTTTAATATACATCTTTTTTGGCTAGTTAATAAACTGACTCAACCGTTCCCAGGTTTCATGGGTGTCCATCTAAGAACACATGTTTCAGCTGCAGACACAGTTGACAGACTTGAGGAATACAACACGTGTAGGAACCCGAACTACAACAATCCCTGAGAAGAACTAGGAATGATCTATGTGATCCCAAGGAGGACTGACAATGCCACCATTCACACTGGAATGAGGTTAACAACTCTTTTTTCTTTTTATCATATCATGAAAAACATTAAAACCAGAGCATTTCCAATTCCTTTTGTATCAAACCCTCTTGGCTGGTTCCAGCATCATCCCTGAAAGCTGCACAAGGTCACACTCTTCCCCTCACCATTGCTCCCTCCCCCCAGCACAAGAAGAAAACGATGAGTCTTTAGTGGCCACTTTGTTCCCTGGCTCCTATGTGGAGCCCTACTCACTGCTATTGACAGGGGGGCACGTCTCGCAGGGGTTCCCCCAGGCCTTCCCCAGGGAGCAGCAGCACGAGGAGCGGCTCACGCCAACCCCGATCTCGGTGTTGCAGGACAGACTCCCGTCTCCTCGAGGCCCGAACTTCAGGTAGCAGTTGCCCACTCGGTTGTCTGCAGAGCAACACAGGAGCTTAAATCTTAGTAAGAATGCCTTTTTGGGGAGAGGCCATCCAAAGGATGAAATTCTGATTCTACACATGAATGTGAAACGTTCATCTTCACCTCTCACACAAAACAATCTCTTGCTTTAAACCTTTTCAAGATTGTGTTGTAGGAATGAGTAAAAATGGGGCTTTCCTATATTTAGAGATCAATACAGATCACAGACTATAAACAAGATGATGAGAAACTGCTCATTTGGGGACCTTCTCGATCTTCACTAACAGGAATGAAAGAAATTTTTCTCATAATCTGTATCATGAATTTATCAATAATGGAAGTAAAATCCCAGAGAAGTCAGCTTAAAGCTGTGTATCCTATCAAAGAAATATTGATAACCCCATCTCCTTCCTTTCCTCCCCACAGTTTGTACAGAAACCTTTGAGAATTTTGGGCAATGCAGTCAGTAACAACTTTAGAGAGGATACTTAAGACATCAAAGAATTTCAGTCTTTCCCTGGTCTCAATCCATAATTATCATCTAGATAATTAGTTCCATAACTTTAAATCCTATGTTTTTGCTCAAAACTCTCAAATTAACATTTCTGTTTCTCATCTCTTCCCAGAACCCTAGGCTGTTCTGCCAGCTGCCTGTTTGATTTCTCCCCTTAGATATCCAATAGTTGCTTTAAAGTTAACTCATTAAAATCAAACTCTTGCTCCTCCTTCCTCCACATATAAAACATACTCCACTCCTATCTTGGGTCTTTGGCATTTTCAATAAACACAGCTCCATTTTTTTCAGTTGCTCAGGCCCTAAACCTTGGAGTCAGTCTTTGACTGACTTTGACTCTTTGACAGTCTTTGACTCCTTACTGTCATCCTGTATTTAATCTAGTAATAAAGTCAGTCACTTCCTTATCTGAAATGTGACCTCTCACCACTGCCCCCATCACCACAGCCTGAACCAAGCCACTGCCACCTCTCTCCTGGACCACTGCAATGGTTTCCTAACTCAACTCTTGACTTCAGTCCTTGACCTGATGACAGCTGACAGCTCCCCCCCACCCCCATACCCACAGTAACCCTTCAGAAGTACTTCCAACGGTTCACCTTCTCAGTCAGTATAATCTCAAGTCCTCAGTATGGCCTACAATGTAGCTTTCATACCTGATTGCTCATGAGAATCACTTGGAAAGCCTTTAATTTCTCTTTCTTTCTTTCTTGTTTTTGTTGCTTAATCTCAGGTACAGAGAGATGAACTAAGCCTTGGTTCTGCTCTTATTAGGTTTGCATGCATTCATACTTCCTCCTGCGCTCCCTCCACTCTCTCACTTATCCTTGTCCTCTAACTAACCATCTGAATGTGTTTAATGATAACTTTATTCTGTGTTCTTGCAAAATGAGCATTTTGGCTCCATGAGCACATTTTAAATTTCTATAAATGGTATTTTGTCATAGGTCTCATTCCGTTTTTATTATATGCAATCTGTCAACTCTACAAGATGGCCAACTGTCATTCTTTTTTCAATCTATATACTCTCCAGAAATGGGTTTGAAGTCCATGCTACCACCAGTACTGTAGCAGTCAATGTCTTTACCCATGTCTGTGGATGGGCCTGTCAGTTTCTTTCTTTGCCACCTGGAGCCAAAGGAGAAACTGCTGGTTCAGTTTCCATATTTCTTAGCCCTCAGTATCAGGAAATACAGTCACTGGCATTTACCATCTGCATCAAATGGAAGTTTTCAATTTTTTATAATAACTTAGAAAATAATTCACAGGAAAAAAGGGCACAGAGAAACAACTTTACTAGAAATTCTAATAACTTAATCATCTCTAATTCAAATTTTGGTTCCAGATTTTCTTGGTTTTGGAGAGATACATGACTGAGATGGTCCTATGAACACAATTGCCTGCCCTTTGGCTGCCATGCATGAACCTGAAACATATCCACTTTGTAAAAACTGATTACACATTTCAAACACATCTATAATAGCTTCTAGCTTATCATTACTTCTTGTTCTTTTTCTTGCATCATTAAAACACAATGTCTGAAGACATTTTTGAAAATTGTGACAGCTCCTCACTTTGGTGATGAGAGGACAGCTGTTTTCTTTGCTCCATAAAAAAAAAAAAATCACCTTTGGATTTATCAACACCAATTAGGATAGTCAGCTCAGTGATCTTTCTACATGCCATATTTTCTTTTAATAACCTTTGTCTAAATACCTGCACCTTTTACCTGCATCAATTAAATTTCGGGTATAAAAGAATAGAGACCTGGGAGGGATGACTCAAGTACTTGTTAAATACTGCATGTTGAGGTTCTTCCTACTAAGAGATGAGAAGATCATATTTCCTCTGTCTACAGAGGTCTGCTATTCACTCACTCTTTGATTCTTGAATTTGAAAAATCTCATCTAGGATGAAAAATCTCACTAGGACTCGCAGCCTGGCACTTGGCTTCTATGATTAATTTCACCATCGTTAGAATCTAGACTGGAGTCCATATTGCATTCATCTACCGATCTATCTCCCAATCCACTTGACAACTGGGAAATGTTTTTCACGCCCTATTTTCTTTTCTTTGCCCATGGCCAGAAAGTGAAAACTTCTGAACTCTCAACTGTGTTCAATAGGTGCCTAAAGAAGATTCCAAATATAGTGTCTCCAATGTTCTTTTATACCTTCTTGGAAGATGATGCCACCCCGGGAGCAACACAGTAAGAAAACTGAAGATTATGAAATGGTGGCATTTTTTTCACTATTATATCAATCCTTCTAGGTGATGGCATGATTTTCCACTTTATTATTTTCATCTTTGTTTTTAGCATCATTGGACCTAACTGGTGAGTAATGATGAAATAAAACCTAAAATAATAAAATGGCAAAAAATTTTAGGACAAAGGGAAAACAAGATCATCAACATCTCATACTGCATCTTAGACTTAGAGGAGGGTCTAAAGGGCCATTACAGTATTTGTAAGATAGAATGAGCCTCCATTCTTTGGAAGACCTCTGAGAAAAAATAAGGCCATTAAATATCAACCACACAAAGACAGAACTGCTCTAAAAAGAAACTTAAAACCTAAATTGATGATATGCTGACAGTTAATCTGGGTACTGTTCTCCAAGAATCTTCTCTGCAAAGCTACCCTGATCTTTACTTCTACCAGGAGAAGAGAGGGCTCCTTGAGGTCCATGTTCCTACCAACACTTTACACCAACCAGGTTGCCAAAGTTTTGTCAGTGTGTTAGCCATAAAGTGATAGTTATACAGGTGTTTTGATTTATTCTTATTACTAAAGACTTTGGACATTTGTTCATTGTCTTTGCAGTACTCTCTTTTATCAGCTGCCTGTTCATAGCCTTTGCTCCAACAAAGTTTTTAAATAATACTAAGGCACCAATGACTCAATTTCTGGACGTGAAATAGGCATCAGTAGATTTTGGCGTTTCCAAATGGGATTTTACTGTGCAGCTTGGGTTGAGAGCCACTTTGCTATCTAGGCTGTCATTCCTTTTCTGACTCCTCTCTTTGTCTTGGAAGATAAACAAGACACGAGTAACCATACATATTGGTAATCTGGAGTCTATTAGGGGAAAGGACTATTTTGTTTTCAAATTAATTACAGCAAATACTCACCACAGTGCATTACCATGAAAGTGTGAATATTTAACTCTATATAGTTTTATTTGTTTCACTTACCAACACAACCCACACCAGTGGGGTTCAGCTGGAAATCCGGGGGGCAGTTACACTCATAGCGACCAGGAGTGTTGATACACAGGCCATTCACACAGTTTATGGGATCTGCACACTCATCAATATCTAGGAAAAGCATTTAAAATGCCCACATCAACATCTTTACTTTTTCTCTGCACACTGCTATCTCCACAAATTTGGCAGAATCTTTGCAAGTTATTAAAGATCTCTGGGCAGGCCTCAGCACAGCGAAACAGAGATCAAATCCTTGGACACATCTACAACAGGTTCTACAGATCAACCACATGGTATTCAGGACAGTATCCTTTAACTTCTTCAATAAATAATAATTAGATGTTGGGATGCTGAAGGAAGAAAAAAAATGTTACCATCTGCTTAAATGATAATATGTATTTATGTACATACACATGCACACATTTATACAAAGAAACAGTTTCCTAGTTTCATGTTAGATATTTAATACTAAGTTATTTACATAAAATGTATCAATCCCATAGTTAAAAATAAGTGTGTCAGAATACAATTTTTTCCAAAAAAATACATAACATGAAGTATAAAGCAGGCTAAGCAGAGGGCTGAGCAGAAATTTGAGGAATTTTTATACTTAGCACAAAATATTCACCTCAACTAGTAAGAACACAATCAAGCCCTTTACTGGCCATACCTGTGCAGTTCCCTCCGGTTCTGTCCAATTCATAACCATCATCACAGATACAATGAAACATTCCAGGCAAATTATTACATGTTCCAAACACACAAATATTTTGGAAGGAGCATTCATCAATATCTGAGGATTAAAAAAATAATCTCTTATGTACAAAGACATTTTGATTTAATTTAGATCACATTAATAAATTTTTCTATCTCCCCAGATGTTTTTATGTAGTAAAAAATTTTCTTTTTCTTTGACTAGGTAGACCGCAGAAATGGCAACAATTAATGTTCATCTATGGAACAAAGGTCTAAAAGAAATATTTTATTTTACATTTTACAAAATGTAAGACAGCATTTTAACTGTCTTGGGTTATACTATGCTTTAAAAAAGAAAGAATTTGCCTAAGGTATAAAAATAAAAAAAAATTAAATATGAACATGTCAATGGAATGAGACTGTGAAAAACTAAACATGACAATAAATTCCAAGATTCTAATAACTTAGTACAAACATATCTTTTAAACATCCACAACATACAAATTATAGGACATATTTTAAATATTAAAGATACCATTAAAATTATTTAACTTTAAAAACTCTTTTCTTATTCTGCAGTCTAATCTGTTATCATAAACTTAGTTTTAAATAGGGAAGTATTTTTTTTCTAATAGCATATAATAGGATCAACCATTGCTCTATGTTCTCACAAATTTCATTAAAATGTCTCCACTGAATTGAAGACATAAATTCCATTTATGAAACTCTTCCATGAAGCTTTAATTCAATCAGTAAGGGAGAAGTAACCTTCCTCATGCATATGAAAATGAAGGCATATAGGTATGTGTCCAGCTGTAGTCATAACTTATATTTCTACTTGCAGGAAGAAGATGGACATTTCTGTACACAAATGCCCTCAAACTCTGAGAAAGCAGGGCAGGAATGTCATTTTAGGCCAGATGAGACCAGTCACACTAACATGCTGTCTAGAGACAATTAGGTATGAGGTTTAAAAAGTTTTGCTGCTCGTTCATCATAGTTAAGGAATAATGAGTTTCAACTATATTAGATTTCAAGTGTGGTCCAAACTTTGTTTAAAAGATCAACTGATGGAATTTCATTTTTCTGCCAGTCCAGCTTATTATTAGTGAGCTTGTACTGTTAATGTAAATAGAAATAAATTGTTGGGGGAAAAATATCAACTGATGTATTAATGTGTCTTTATTTGTGGTGAGGCTATAAAGACAGTTACTCTCTTTATACAAATGAATCACACTCACTAAACTAGTGTATGATTAAATACTGTTAATCTAGAAGTGAAAATGGAACTGTACTATCAGCCCTCTTCATATGTATTTTACTTCTAAATGAACTTTATTAGAAGTAACTTCCATTTAAATAATGTAATGCTTGGGTATACTTACACAAGTGAAGGTATTTCAAAATACTGTCTTGTTTTTAAATTGATGCATACTCAAAAATTCAGACAATACAGAAAAGTGTTGATAGCAAATCGAAAATCAAGAAAATAATACACAAATAAGGTGGAAAAAGCAGAAAATCACTCAGAAATCCATCTACCCAGAAGGAACTGTCACTGATGAACATCATTCAAAATACTGCTCTAGCCATAGTCACAGAGTGAAGCTGAAACAATTTCTATGCAGAAGATCAATTTGTATTTATTTCCGTAGTTTCTGAGATACTTTGTAATGTTAAGAGTTGATGAAAAACACTAAAAGATGATGCTCTTTTCCCTTTATGTTAAAATTCAAATATAATTTTGAGACAGCATTAATGGCTTCTGTGCCATGGGGGAGTCTTCTTCTCCCACTCCCTCTCTCCCTGCTTGTGGTCCCTCTCTGTCAAATAAATAAAATATTTTTTAAAAAATTAGCATTCACATATGCTTCCAACTTCCTTTTGTTAGTTCTGTAATTTTCACTTTTAAATGTTATTTCTGAAGCATCTAGTGTTGATTCTTAAAGGAATCAGTAAGTCTTTTACTGCAACTCTTAGATTTCTCTCTCAAACGGTTGTGTTGCACTAAGTTTTTTTGATACCCAAGAAGGGAGGGCCCACAGGTGTTTTCTTTGTGCATTATTTCACATATGAGAATATGCCTGTTGTTTTCTTAACTGACTAATTGCTGAGGTAGAGAATCCTCTCACATATCCTCAGGATTTTGTGGGCCTTGTTCTCGTGTCTTCTGGTATAGAATGTTTTGGTTTTGTTGCCATGTTCCTTCTCCATCTAGAGCCTAAAGAATCCTTCTCTATGGCTTAAGTAAACAAAAGTAAGAGAGCTAAATCTCTGGTCTTGGGTTTACCTTTTTCTCTAACATTCAGCACTTTCTTCCATTTCAGGGAAATGTCTAGACATTCAGTACTTTTTTCTGTTCATTTATTTTGGGCTCTCCACTTCAGAGACACTGATTATACTTGCATTTGTGGTCTTTGTCTTTTCTCTCATAGTGTTAAGCTCTTCCCTTTCTTGTTCTGACTTTTTTGTCCACCTCTTTTTATCCATTCTCTAATGCTGGTCATTATGTTTTTACCGCTATCTTTTCTGTTCTCTGCTGTGTCTATTGAATAGGTCTCTGATTTTGCTGTTTCCCAAAGCTCTGCAATTTCCCCTTCTGCCTTTTGTCTTTTCTTGTTTTTATAATCTCTTTGATCTTGTTCACTCATATTTAGGCTCACATTAAGGTCATCTATGGCACAAAGTTCCTGTGGAAAATTTGCTTTCATTCCTTGGGTGGTTTTCTTCTACTCTGGATTGGTTCTTTCCTTTTGATGTGTGCTTTCACTGCTATTCCATAAGACACCTGCAGGCTTGCCATTGCTTACTTTCAACTTGTGGACACACCACTTAGCCCTTTTATGAGTTCTTATACACCCCCTGGTAGTTTAGACATTGTGTCTGGACATTTCCACTCCCTCTTTATCTGGACATTATTTGGAAGACAGGCTGGGGTATGGATTTTATTAAAGCTGCTCTTCGGTTAGCCTAAGGTGGGGAAGGGGTGGGGACAAAAATGGGAAGAGCTGCCCTGGGTGCTATGGGCTCTTCTGCTGATGAACCTGGATTCTCTTCTCTCTTCACACATGACACCAAATGGTCTATATCTACGTTTACTCCATTGATGGAGTCCTAGCCTGTCCCTAAGGAGCTTTCTCCAGGTTTTGTATTCTCCCATTTTGGTGGAGAATATTGGGAAATGGCCAACTGCAGCAATTTTTTGGGCTCTACAGAAATTCTGATAATCTGGGGCACCTGGATGGCTCAGTGGGTTAATGCCTCTGCCTTTGGCTCGGTTTGTAGTCCCTGGGTCCTGGGAACAAGCCCCATGTTGGGCTCTTTGCTCAGCGGGGAGCCTGCTTCCTTCCCACCCTCGCCTGCCTCTCTGCCTACCTGTGATCTGTCAAGTAAATAAATAAAATCTTAAAAAAAAAAAAAAAGAAATTCTGAGAATTTGTGGTGAGAATTAA
Organism: Taxidea taxus jeffersonii; assembly: GCA_003697995.1. NCBI lineage: Eukaryota > Metazoa > Chordata > Mammalia > Carnivora > Mustelidae > Taxidea > Taxidea taxus. The sequence goes on along the minus strand of RCUC01127011.1, from coordinate 6,826 downwards.
AGGCTGAGTGGAAAATGTTGGTCAGAAAGTCAATTCAGAGGGGCACATATTATAATCAGATGGGAAGGCCTCAAGCAACCAATTAGGGAATACAGGAAAAACTGTCTAGATGAGGCCAATCTTGCAGGGAGAGATAAGACAACATCAAGGAGAAAGAGGCAGAACCATGGAATTACATTTTAGGATCTCAAAATTTGGCATTTAGCTAAGCGGAGCAGGGTCTCACTCAGGATGAATGACTTGTGGGCCTTTCTCTGTTGTCCTGGCAAGAGGTGTTTCCCTCCCTGGCAATGATACACTGTGAAAAACCAAGGTATGAACCAAGTACAATGAACACAAACTACCTCACCTCACAGAAAGCCTGGGGCAAAGTTCTGGAAGGGCCACACCCGCAGATAAAGGAATAGGATTATGAAGGGGGAAATTATTAGGCACAAAAAATTAATTTTTTTGAAATTTTATGTTGGCTAAAGTATCTGGCTACTGCTGACTTGTTTCTTTTCCCACCAACTCTTGTCAAGTTGAAATAAGTAATAAATGATGTAATCCCAAAACCACACTGACTCACATTTTCTACTAATTAGCTTTGGTGCTTATAAGAAGCCAGAACTAGGGGAAAAAAAATGAAGTTCGCTTTATAATGACCTTGTATGAAATGCATTAGATTCAGCTCAGTCTAACAGGTCAATGTCAAAGCATGCATGCTTTCAGTTTCTAATATCATCTTCCCCAGGGTTTACTACTCATTCTCTTGGTCTGAGTCTCTAAAAATTGGTAGATATGTATTGAAACTTCCATGACCTTTTAGGCATACCTCCTTTCTTCAATACCACTTCAGGCAGAGAGATGGAGATAGGCTCTACTCTGAGCCATTCTAGATGTAGGTTTTGTTTTTGTCTGGTCAACACTGGTGAGCTGTGTGTGTACATGTATGCTGGTACTTGCTATTTCTGTTCATTTGATTAGACACTAGCACAGGGAGAGCCAGTAATCTTGGTTTCATTTTATAATCTTTGCCCAGCACTTAGCCTGAGTTACTTTTTTAAAAGGTTTTCTATGAATCACTAGTTTTGTTAAAGCCTTCTGGTTCATTAATTGTTTTTAATCTTTTTCCTTTCCTCATGTGTATTTTCATGTACTCCAAATGAACACAGTGATGGCCCACACTATACGCAAAGCAAATTGAGTCTCTAAGAGAAAATCCACATTCTTTTTCTTGGAGAGCTATCACACTAGTCACAAGTCCCATTTCTAGGAAAGGGGGATGATGTCACCACTTAAGGGAAGGACATACTGCTCTTAGGCAAAAGGTGCAGGCCTTGATAAGTCTCCAAGGAGGACTTCCAGTTGCAGACAGACAGCACACTAAAACATAAAGATAAATGCCCAACACAGGCTACTGAGGTTTTCATAAACACATTACATAGCAGTGACTAGGGGAGATAGTCTCTCCTAGTTTTAAAAAGCTGAATAGTTTTTCCACATGTTGTTCATTTAGTAATAAAAAAAAAGAAAAAGAAAAAAAGAAATGGTTAAAATGAAAAAAAAAAAAAAAAAAAGGAATGAGCCAAACTTCCAACTGCTGGCTCTTGGCCAGGAAAACTTCATAAGAGATGAAAGCCGCCTTCATCATTATTCATTCGGCAGAATAATCCATGCTTAAACGAATGACTTTTATATGTGCAGCATGTGCTGTGTATTCTGCTTCCAGGTGGAGTCTGTTCCAGCCCTTTTTGTAGTTTCATGTGCTGTAGCTGATCCAGCTTGGAAATGAGCTGGAGTCGGAGGGACCCACCTTGGCAGGACCTGCTGTCGGAGGCTGGAGTGAAGCCCATCTCACACTCGCAGCGATAGGCACCCGGGACGTTGAGGCACTGCCCGTTTTCGCAGAGGTTGATGTTTTCTGCACACTCATCGACATCTGTGGGAGAAGTGAATTACATCTCTATTAAGTTCCCCTTGTTGGGACATGGCTTCTTCTTGCTCTAGAACCGAGTCAACATTACCTGATGGAGTGGACGCTCATGAACATATAGCACAACACTCAGTCACATTCCCCCAAACAAAGGTGTACCACTTGCTAACAGAGCTGTTTAACCTAAACCCCGACATTCAATTATCACCCAATTAACAGGAAGAAGGCAGGTATCTCTTGGAACTTAATTCTTTTTCATGTCACCTTGATGCATCAGTATTTTTTTTTTTTAAGATTTTATTTATTTATTTGACAGACAGAGATCACAAGTAGGCAGAGAGGCAGGCAGAGAGGAGGAAGCAGGCTCCCCACGGAGCAGAGAGCCCGACGTGGGGCTCGATCCCAGGACCCTGAGATCAGGACCCGAGCCGAAAGCAGTAGCTTAATCCACTGAGCCACCCAGGTGCCCCGATGCATCAGTATTATACCAACATCATTGACAGATGACCAAGAACACTGAAATCAATCTTAAAAGGGTGTCTAAGATTATAATGCTTTCAAGTGAATGAACTTGTTTTGTTACCAGTTCAACTACTGTATGAGAGCTTTTTTCACATCACTACGATTGTATTAAAATACTTCTCTCTTAATTATGTAAATGAGCCGGAATCATAGACTAGGCAATTTGTTTAATCCTATCAAATGGAAAAAGGGGTAGTGCAGAAAGCAATGTGGATGGAGGTCCTAACATCTGCCAGGTAGAGTGCTAGCTGCCTGTCACACACGGTTTTGTTTAGTTCACCAACCCTGTGCGGGTCAGAAGAGGAGGAACAGGGGGCACTTGGGTGACTCAGTGGGTTAAGCCTCTGCCTTTGGCTCAGGTCCTGATCTCAGGGTCCTGGGACCAAGCCCCACATCAGGCTCTCTGATCAGCAGGGAGCAGAGGTCCCCACCCCCCCACGCCTGCTTCTCTGCCTACTTGTGATCTCTGTCAAATAAATAAAATATTAAAAAAAAAAAAAAAGAGGAGGAATGGGAGGCTCTGTGTAGTCCCTGTGGCTGGGCCGCCATCTAAGTGCAGCTGTGCTCCTGCCAAGGCCATCCCTGTCCTTCACACCCCCTCTTGCCGAGAAATGCAACCAAAGTGGCAATAGGTCAAGGCCAAAAAGTAATGAGGCTTTAAATATTAAATAAGCATGTTTTCTTAAAGAAGCATCTGAAAATGATGAGTCGGTGTTTTTGAAGTCAATAATTAGAACAAAATTAGAGTCTGTCTTTTAACTGGGGGTTTAAAGTGTGTGCTGAAATTCAATCGAGGAATACCAATCTCCACAATCTTAAAAAGTATCATACTTTATGTCCAGCAAGATGATGCAGTCATTCACAGGAGTATAATAAGAAATGTCTTATTCTCAAGGAACGCAAAACAAAGAGCAGCTCAGTAGCAGCTAATATTTACTGAACTCTTAGGATGTGTTTTCCTAATCCACTTGTGTGATTTCATTTCATCTTTTCAATACAGTCTGATGACCTGAGAGTCTGAGGAACACATGAACTAGCAGTGACTGGGTGGAATGTATACTGTATCTTAAGACATTGAATAGTTTTCCCTTATGTCATTTATTTAGTGATAAAAATTGGAATGGGAATTCCCACCCCCTTTAACTACAGTTTTCTTCAAAGAGGGCAAGCTTAGGGAGTGTTCCATGAAAACTATGCCAGAGCACACCTGAGGACTCTCACCCACCTGAGCAGGTAAAGCCATCTCCAGTGAACCCTTCAGAGCAGGCACATCGGTAGGAGCCTGGGGTATTTACACACTGAGCATTGATGCTACACTGGTGGGTTCCATTTGAACATTCGTCCAGGTCTGCATGCCAAGAGAAGAGAGCGATCAAGTTCAAAAACAAAAATGGGACATTTAAACACACAAATTTTCATTTGTCTTAATTTAAGCATATAGTGGGCAAAAAGGATTTGTTTTAGTTTACATGAAGGTCACAATTCTAATTCTCTAGGATCTCAGACCCACAATCCAAAATGTTCATTCTACAAACAGAGGCTAAAATGATTAATACAAATATTTGTGAGACATCTAATAAGCTAGAATTTTAATGGTTAAAAGGTAAACTGGTGCTAGATTTCCTTTTGAATCTTACTGGGCACAGATGTGATCACTGGTTTTATCCTGAAAAAAGTGTCAATTTCTAAGTTCAGGAACCGAATTTCAAAGCAGGAAAATTAGCAAAGAGTTTTCAAGTTCCTTGAACAGATGAGGAAACTAAGATCCAATTCTTGATCTCACAGAGTCTTGTCTAGTAAAAATGAAACATGCTAAACACAGAAATACCAATTATGTCAAACATGTTGTATGTCCCATGGAAAAAAGGGAATAAAATGGGCCTCTCGTTTGGTCTGTAGGAACAAGGAAGGTCCCACTGGGGAGGGAGTTCTCAGTGAATTTCAACACTGGAACCATGAGTCAGCCTGTTGCCCGGAAGCAGGGAATGGTATTCCTTCCTGAGGGAATAGCATATTTAGAGATGCTAAGGCAGAAAAGATCTCAATGTGATAAAAGACACCAAGGGAGCCAGAGTGATAAAATAGAACGTAGGAGCTGGGGCTGATGGAAGCTGAAGCTGGAGAGCTATGGGAGGAGGCTACAGGATCTTGTAAACCATGGGAAGGAAGCTACATTTTATCCTCAATTTGAGGATTCAGATGACAATTGTAAAGAGATCAAATTCATGGGTTAAGAGATCTCTCCAGCTGCTCTGTGGAGAATGGATTATGGGACCAACAAGGCAATAAGAAGACTATGAGGATGTTCCTTTTGCCTCCAACAGAGAGAGGCAGAGACAGAGAGAGATGGGAGGAGGGAGAATGGCTAAGATTAGAGCAGGGGGATGGAGATGGAAAGAAGAGAATGAATTTGGATGATGTTTTGGAGTAAAAGTACCTGGACACAGTTAAATATTTTGTATTTTGCAATAGTTGGCCAGAGTGATGGATGGACGAGCACAAAGAAGGAAGGCTAGAAAAGAGGAAACCAGTAGCCCATGGGGCCAGAAAATAGGAATGGGGATATGCCTGAAAGAAAAAAAGAAAAGAAAAGAAAAGAAAACCTGTGAGATTCATGACAAGAGTGATGGCTGGACCAGAAGTGGGTAGCTAGTGAACTGAATAATGCCATCAGAGAACATTACTTAGCAAAGTTATTTGGAAAGTATGATCATTTATATTCACAGTCAGCTCCTACACATTAGGCAAGTATAAAACACCTGAATGTCCAAGAGAGTATATTTCAATTAACTGATGTTATTGTTAACAAATCTTAAGGCTCTCTTCTTCAATGCCTTCTGCTGGCTTATAAAGCTTTTAGTGAGTAATCCTAGGGAGGTCAGTTGAGCTTGTTTTATTTTCTGTTTTAAGTTGACCTGGATAATTCTAACCAGTTGGAACAGGGCTTTGTTGGTAAAGAATGCACAACAGTGAGCGTAGGAAGCAGCGCTATGTGGGGCAGTGAGGGGAAGAGCCAGACCCCTGTCTCCCAGCTAGAAAAGACTTAGGAGACCCCAGCTCAGCAACTGGAAAGCCTGCAGAATGGCACCTGCCCTTCCAGTTTCCTCTGTTCCAATCAGACCTCCTGGAATCCAGCAAAACCTTTTGCTTTTCCTGGAAGAGGAATTCTATTTTCTACTAAGAAGCTGGTACTGACCAGGTACAGACTCATATTATCTGATATAACCTTTCTATTTCCTTCATGTGTTTCATTGGGTTCTAAGTCTCACTGATTGCTGTATGAAAAGACTGGAAAAATACATTAGTCATTTTTCATCATACATCTGTTTGGATTTCTGGCTACACATCAAGTAATTTTTACTGAACAACAACACATTAAAAAGCAGATGCCAAGGCATACTACTGTGATGTGATAATTTATGCCAAGGTTAAAGGAAACTCTTAGGCAGGAATTACCTTGCAAATAAAGATAGTCTTTGATTTTCAAGAGAATAAATGAAAGGCCAAGAGTGTGTTCCTATTCAAGCATGTGGGTTAACCACTGTGCAAAGAAAAGCCTCCAAGAATTTTGTGTCCTAGCAAAGGCTGTTCACATTTGCAAACTCACCAATGCATTTGATGCCATTTCCAACCCAGCCTTCTCTGCAGCTGCACTTGAAGCTTCCCGGGACGTTGAGACAAGAGGCATGCATGTCACAGTTGTGGGCACCAATTTCACACTCGTCAACATCTGAGAAACCACAGTTAACATGATGAAAATTAAATATAAAGCTCATTAATTCTACTTCCAAGTATAATTCTGCACAGGTAAAATTTTAAAGTAAACATGGAAATACCTAAATTGGTATGGAAAAAAAACCCACCATTTTTAATTTTGTAGGCGCTGACAAGATTTGGAAGTTCATGATCCAAGTCAAACAAGCCCTTCCCTACTAGAGGAAACTGCCAGTCACTTTCTGCTAGAAGAGAGAGACTCCCCCAAGGGAGATATGTGTGTCTGTCCCCATTCCCCTCTCTGCCTGGGCCGAGAAAAAACTCCATGTGGAAGGCATGATTATAAGATGTCAAAAGAAATTGCATTTCCAAAGTAAGACCCTCCTATTCTTTCTTATTAATATTTATTACACGTTTTTCATAAAGATTAAAATAAACCTGACTTAAAATATGTAATAATTCTTGTCATTTTTAGAATCAATACAGTATAGGTATAGAGTTTTTGAAAACTATCATTTTAGTGTGTATTCAGCTTTTATTTGAGAATATGTAAAAATACCCACTGGAAATTATACCTTGAAAATGAGAAGCTTTCACCACATAAACACACATATATACATACACACAGATATATATATTATATATGCATATACACACACACATATATATATATAT
>RCUC01127010.1:0-30251 GCA_003697995.1 Taxidea taxus jeffersonii | reverse complement strand
TATTTAAGATCAAAAGGTTAACATATATTTGGAAATGAAATTGGGGAGATGTGAACACTTAGTGTTGGTTACTTTAAGAAGGTAGATCTTAAATCAGCAAACATACTTACTTTCTAGTTAGTATTAAAAGTAAATATGTTCTTGGTGTGGAAATCATAGCAGCATATCACATGAATGTACCAACACTTTTTAGGAAAGGGATGATAAAGGTCTTGTGGGTTTCAGCTTTTACTTAATTCCAAGTATTTATTTTTATCTACCACTTCATAAATATTAAAGCTTTAGAGTACCACATCTAGACATCTTTGTTTTCTCACTGGAACTTAGAGGTGTGGGGGGAATGAACATTACACTAAGACAATTAGACATTGGGTTAGTTTGTTAGAAGTACTGAATAGTGGTATAGAAGAAGTATGTATGGCTAAGGAGCCAAACTCTGTTTTTAGTAGGGTTAAGAAGAGTATGATGGAATTGGATTTGTTTGAATAGGATTTAAATAATAGAATTTCAGGCTTAAAATTCCCAATGGAAGAATAGATGACATGTTTATGATTGCTATATGAAGTCTTTAAAAAATTGTGTTTAGAAGTTAAACTTAAAGCTTGGTGCAAGAAAGACACTTGATTTGTGGGTTTGCTTTGATGTTGGTTGGTTTTGTTTTGTGTGCAGGGGGCTGGAGAGAGTTTTTCTGAATGTGTTAGACCCTTTGGAATCTGTTCCCCTTGTTTACATGATTACTGTTGTTTATTTAGTATTTATTTATGGATTCTAACATTTAAATAAAGATGCTTGAATGATTATGAATCTTTTTATACAAATGCCTCTGTAAGTTTACCTGTCATTTATAACATAGTGTACAGCAAGGACCATACTATATGTTAAAAGCTCCAGGACTGAAAAAATTCAGAGTAAAACTTACACAGATTATCCCTATTTTGATCAAATAATTTTTGGGTAGTGTTATACTCTTATACATTTTATTTCAAAAAGGATATATGATGACTTAAAAATAGAACAACAAGGTTATAAAAAAGCAGAAAATAGGGACGCCTGGGTGGCTCAGTTGGTTAAGCGGCTGCCTTCGGCTCAGGTCATGATCCCAGCGTCCTGGGATCGAGTCCCACATTGGGCTCCTTGCTCGGCAGGGAGCCTTCTTCTCCCTCTGCCTCTGCCTACCACTCTGTCTGCCTGTGCTCGCTCCTGCTCTCTCTCTCTCTGACTAAAAAAAAAAAAACACAGAAAATAAAAATTTTAAAGGCACTAAGGAGAGCAGACTGAGTCTTTAAAATGCATTCTGTAGGGCGCCTGGGTGGCTCAGTGGGTTGAGCTGCTGCCTTCGGCTCAGGTTATGATCTCAGCGTCCTGGGATCGAGTCCCGCGTCTGGCTTTCTGCTCAGCAGGGAGCCTGCTTCCCTCTCTCTCTCTCTCTGCCTGCCTCTCTACCTACTTGTGTTATCTCTCTCTCTCTCTCTCTCTCTCTCTCTCTGTCAAATAAATAAATAAATAAATGCATTATGTAATGATTTTACACAATTACTCTAAATGGATTTTAATTTTCATAGACCCAAAATGGACTTGTATGATGTATGATAGTGGAGCTTTATGTGTTTTTCACAAATAGGAATATATTCAGATGCTAATGCCTCCACTGATCCAGAAATGGAACATGTTAAAAGATGAAGATAAAGATCTCTTCCCTTTACTTGAGGTATGCTAAACTGGTAACCTTTAGTTAATCTAATAGCGTGTTTTATCAAAATACATCTGTAAATATAAAATGTGGGAATATGTGATGAGTAAAATGTTAATAGATGAACATCTTGAATCACTTCTGTTAAAATGCTGAATAAGTAGATAACTGCCCTTACTTAATTATGGTACTTCCATACTAAGAAATACTGTTAAGCAGAAAACCCATAATGGATGTGTTAAGTTGGTTGGTTTTTGTTTTCTTTTTCTTTAGGTCATCAAAGGATTATATTACATGTTTTCTCACCTGCTCTACTTCAGTGATAATCAGTTAACTTGGAAATCTTTCCATATCAGCTTATATGTCCTCTGTTAAATTGCATTTCTTTATATAGATACATAGCTATACCATGACAGTTGATATAGTTATTTTATTTTTATTTTATTATTTTGTGTGTTATATACCTACTGTACATACATACATTTAGTCATATGTAAAGTAGCATTGAGTCTTGGTGCTGATAAGGGAAGGACTTTGCTTCATACCCTTTCTGTCCATTTTGAGGTTTGATAGTTGATATGTTATTCAAATAACTGAACATGCAATCAAATATGATAATTTAAATGAACTGATATTGGTAGAACCATTTCAGTCATTGCCATTCTGTTTCCCCTTACACTTCAGGGGTCATCATTTCTGCCATGGTTTGTTTGTCCCTAGCCAGCGAAGTAAAAACTTCCATGACTAAGAGCAGTGGCTGATTCTGGGCCCAGCAAAACAAGAAAAATCATTATGCTTAAATAGATTTACTTTCAGGCAGGCGCTCAGGGTATCCTCATCAAAAGTCCACCCATATCATTAATCATGGAAGGATAAACAAATATCTTACATTTGATGAAAAAATAAGCATATGTAATACCTAATCTGGTTCTCTAAGAATAATGTTCCTTACAGAAACTTTTTTGAGGAAACCTCCACAAACTGAACAGCAATGAGTGGCATCCAAAGAGGAGAGGTCTGAAAAGATAACCTGCTATTGTAGAATAGTAGAGCAGGCTCAGAAATGACCAGAAACTTACTGAGTACTCTTGTAAGCATTTATCACAATTTTAAGTATGTCCAGAAATTTACATTTTCCTTTATTCTTTGTAGTGCCTATCTTCAGTTGCCACAGCCCTGCAGTCTGGTTTCCTTCCATACTGTGAACCTGTGTACCAGCGTTGTGTAAATCTAGTACAGAAGACTCTTGCACAAGCCATGGTATTTTTAAAAAATAGTTACATCTTCCCTCCCTGGCTTCATAAGCATTTTTCTAAAAATAGACATTATGTATACAAATTTTTTTCATCTAATTGATTCAAACTAAGTTTTTTAAAACTTTTGTCTAATTTCAGCTGAACAATGCTCAACCAGATCAGTATGAGGCTCCTGATAAAGATTTTATGATAGTGGCTCTTGATTTACTCAGTGGCCTGGCTGAAGGGCTTGGAGGCAACATTGAACAGCTAGTAGCCCGAAGTAACATTCTAACACTAATGTATCAATGCATGCAGGTGAGACTTGTTAAACTAAAATGTATTAAAACCTGATTCTCTGTGTCACAGTGGGGTTAATTTCTTCTTATTCCTTGTAGGATAAAATGCCAGAAGTTCGACAGAGTTCCTTCGCCCTGTTAGGTGACCTGACAAAAGCTTGCTTTCAGCATGTTAAGCCTTGTATAGGTATGAACATTTCCTACTGCTATGTGTGCTTAACATTAGTGTTACATCAGTTATATTTCTCTATTATTAAACTGAAATGTCATGGAATCCCAGCTTTTATAAATACACATTGTACTAGTTAAAGCTGCTCTAAGTGAAACAGGTAGGATGGGAATGTCCTTGCTCCTTTGAATTCATGATCACTTGAGCTGCTCATGAGGCACTCATTTACAATATGACTGGAGAAAAGCTGGAAAAGTATTACTTTAGTGTGAAGTACATGCCACCTTACTGGTAACTTTTGAGTAACCTTATTTTGCAGGGGTTAGAGGTACCCACAAGTAATAATAGTCTTTCTCATAAACCTGTGTACTTTTTCAGATATCATAGGAAACTTCCCAAAGCATTTACTTTAAGTAACAATTTGTGTTTGTTTTAATAGTACAGCATTGTCTTAGCCATTTGTGATGATAAGGGATTCCTTGAATAATGTAAACTGAACTGCTCTCAAAATCATGGATTAAATGGCTTTTTGGTTTTCTTTAGAATCTGTATCCCGGTGTTGTGGATGCTAGTTCCTTAAAATACACGATTTCGTGGACCAGGGTTTAAAACATGGGCCTGAAATGGTTTTTTTCATTTGATACAGTTGTACTTAGGGTTTTTTGGCTTTCTGCCCCCAGTTTTATTGAGATATGATTAACATATAACGTGTCAGTTTTGGCTATATGACCTAGTTTGATATAGGCATATAGCAAAATCACAGTAAGTTTAGCTGACATCCATCACCTCATGTACTGAAAAGATTTTTTTTTTATTATGAGAACTTTTTTTTTTTAATATTTTATTTATTTATTTGACAGAGATTACAAGTAGGCAGAGAGGCAGGCAGAGATAGAGGAGGAAGCAGGATCCCTGCTGAGCAGAGAGCCCTGATGCGGGGCTCAATCCCAGGACCCTGGGATCATGACCTGAGCCGAAGGCAGAGGCTTTAACCCACTGAGCCACCCAGGCGCCCCTTATTATGAGAACTTTTAAGACCTCTCATAATAACTTTCAAATATACAATACAGTGTTGTTAACTATAGTTATCATGTCATACAGTGCAACCCCAAGATTTATTTATAATTGGAAGTTTGTACCCTTTGACCAACTTGACCCAATTCCTAGTTGGGCTTTTGAATAACAATTGTATTTCTGAACTTTGAATAATAACATTAATTATGCTGTACTAAACCTTCAGGTTTAAGCCTAACTACTCTAAATGAAAGTATAATGAATTCTTATTTTATGTAAAGAAAGCTTGTTCTGCCAATATTTAACACCTGCTTTAGTTATTATGAATTTAAACTTGTATGAAGGATTTTCTTTTTTTTTTTTTTTTTTTCTCAGACTTTACAAACCACATGTACCTTCTTCAGGAGGTACACTGTGTCTAGTTTATTTTTTTTTATGTTATTGGCCATGATGGTTATTTTCTAGATCAGGGTTTTTTCATCCAGGGGCAATTTTAACACTACATTTGGTAGCGTCTGGAGACATTTTATTTAACCCTGGAGGTGTGTTACTTATACCTGTGGGTAGAGGCAAAGAATGTTATTAAACAACAAACAATGCATGATACAGTGCCCTTCATGTGCACCCCTCTTCCCCCAGTGGCAGAATGATCTGGACAAAATTATTGTATTGCTCAGATTTAGAAACTCTGGCTTAAATTTATTAATTTAGGGTGCCTGGGTGGCTCATTCAGTAAAGCGTTTGCCTTCAGCTCAGGTCATGATCTCAGGGTCCTGGGATCAACTCCCACATTAGGCTGTCCGCTCAGCAGCCAGTCTGCTTCTCCCTCTCCCTCTGTGAGCTCTCTCTTAAATAAATAAATAAACAAACAAACAAATAAATAAGTAAATATATATATATATATATATATATATATCTTTAAAAAGCTTACTGGGGATTTAAAAAAAGGATGCTACTCTAATTCTTGATTTAACAGTGAGAATATATACATAGAGATATTTCTCATACCAGTGTATTATTACCATGAGGTACAAACCATATAGGGGAGGCAGGATAATTACTTGATTCTTTCTCTTTGTTCACCAGTTTTCAAAATAATGAATTGATTCCCAGCATCTTCCACAGGTATCTATATTGTGTTTCAGAGTTCAGTTTTTGTTTGTGTTTGGTTCATTTTTGAGTGTCAGTATGAATTCATGATGCTCAAATTGTCCTACCACTGGCAGTGGGAGCTTAATCAAATTGGCTCCTTAGTCCTTTCTGGTATGACAAAATAGTCCAGGCTTGTTTTGTACATTTCCTGCCTTTAGCCTGCAATGAGACATTTCTCTGAGAGCCCTTATTCCTTTTAAGTGGAAAATGATATTTAGAGATCACAATCTGAACACTAAGGTCAAACAAAGTTCTTTAAAAGCCAAAATCATTGATTTTTTTTTTTAATTTGTGTGTGTAGAAAAACTAGCTTTGAAGAAACTCATATCATGTTTTCCTCATTTTTAATTTGAATTTTCTCCGTCTGATGACAAGAGCGATTACTCTGACCAACTCATTTTAATGATACCTAAAATAGACCAAAATTAATGTTTCCTGGTCTACTTCATAGAAAGTTCAGTGACCAGATAGTGCCTTTTTCACTTTCCTAAAATTAAATATTATCAAAACCTTTTAAAAATTGTTATTTCTTGCCTAGATTTCAGTTTCCACCTAGTAGATTTCCTTTAAAGCACAATACACTGCTGTTGAAAAGTTTACTACATAGTTGTTAAAAAATTTTTTTTCTAGCTGATTTCATGCCTATACTGGGAACCAACCTAAATCCAGAGTTCATTTCAGTCTGCAATAATGCCACATGGGCAATTGGAGAAATCTCCATTCAAATGGGTAAGATCTTTCTCCCCTTTTAAAAGGACTGTAAATTTTTAGATGCCTCAGTATTTTTGTAATTGCCTTTTCTTTTTAACCTAAATGAGTTTTATACATACATATTTTTTATTAACTTATGTCACAGTTAATAAAGGGAACAAAATATTTTATGTTGATATTTTAACATTAAAATTTTTCTCTTTTGTTTTCTCTTTTGGGGTTGATTTAGGTATAGAGATGCAGCCTTATATTCCTATGGTGTTGCACCAGCTTGTAGAAATCATTAACAGACCCAACACACCAAAGACGTTGTTAGAGAATACAGGTACCATATGACTGAACTGTTATGGTGAAGAGAAAACTGTTTACCTTTTAAAGTTAAGATGCGTAGAGAAACCAAAGCAAAGCTAGCTTTAGAAACCCAGCTTATTATTAACAGCTGTTTGAGATTTCAGCGGCAATATGTATTGTTTTAACTGTATTGCATAACCAATTTTCAGAGACTTTCAAAAACACTTCTCCCCTATTATGTGTTTAAATACTCCCTCAAACGGACCCCAGCTAAAATAACTATTGAACAATATGAATTTTAATTTATATTAATTCAGAGCGTAACTGGCAGCTGGGAAGTAATTTTTTTTTTAATCTACAAAATTGTAGCCAAAAAATAGACAACAGTGTAGGGGCTAATTGGTTAACAATGGCATGTGTATTTTGTATTTCATTGTATATTTTCCTTCAAATTGGGAACTTAAGGCAGTACTTTATGGGATTTTTATTCAGGAGGCTTGTTTCTCTTGCATTTATAGAGAGCATGTTGATATTAAAGAGTACCTTCCATACTATAGAACACATTGCAGGGTGATTTTTTTCCACCCGCCTTGATTTTTGTTAATAATGATAAAAGATGTGAATTTTGTTTTCAATCAGGCACATCCTTTTCTTTATATAACTAAGATATAATTCCAATAAATATTTTCATAGTCAGTGAGGGTTTTACCAAAACACTGGGTAAAGATTAAAATAAGGTCTTCTAAATAAGAAAATTTGTTTTCAAAGGCATTTTCATTTTGTAGTTTTTAATTATAGACGGTGAATATTTTAATGTGATTAAAGTTGATATGTTTATTGGTATGGAAGGCAATCTTTGAATCAAGAAACAGTTATATAGCTGTTTGGCTGTATGGGTACTGTTTATATCTTGAAGTGAATTAGATTTTCTTGCTGAAAAGTATAAAAACCTATGTATTAGGATGGTTATGAAATCTCGTCAGGTTTTTGTCTCTTTAGAATGCAGTACCGATACATGACATTCAGATTTGGAACACTTGCCATTATAAAATTACTGTTGAACCTAAAGAAACTTCCTATTTATTTTTAAATGTGAATGCATAACTGCAAATAAATGTTGAATGTAATGTATATTAAAGTTTCTTGTAGGATATCAGCTTGTGAATTTGTTAGTTCCTTTAACAAATTGGCTTTATTTGTAAGTTTATATTCTAAGTATTATTTTACTGTAAACCAAGAAGTTGATAATGTCCATCAAGTTGACAAATTAAATTGATATGATTGAAAAGCACTTGGGATTCACTGGGTTAATCTTATCACAAGTGACTGCAGAAAATGTTTCCATTATTCCTTATCCAAAAGGGGGAAGTGGGTGTTAATTACAAAAATAAAACCATTGTCAATGGCTAATGTCTGTAGATTTTAGCAACTTAATTACTGTCTTCTTAATATTTCATAAAGCCAATTCTAAGTGTATGCAGTTATTTGCTCTTTTTCCAATTAGTATATCCTACACTGAACTTTTTCAATGGACCATCATCTGCTTTATCGCATGTTTCATTGGATTGTTCATACTTGCCTGTTTAATGAGAATGTTGCATAGTTTGTGTCTTTTGAACATAGGTTTTCTTTCTCTTGCTTCATATGAATCTGCTGGATTTTAGTATTATCTGTGTAGTTTGCTTCAAGTAATCCTTAAACATTTTTCTTTACCCTCCCCCACCCTTTTTTTACGAAAGGTTAACCTGTAAGTTTTTGAGAGAACACCATTAAAGCACCTTATGGTTTGTTTTCTGTTTGTATTTTTTTTCCCGTTGTGTATAAATGTATTTATATGTATGTACCTTTGAATTGCAGAATGCAGTTCTGAGTTGCAACTTCTTTTAGCTTTTCGTAAGTTTAAGGACTTCCTGAATGAATTTTGATGGTGAATATGTTTGAGTAATTCCCACTTGGAAATTTTTAAGTAAAATAATAGCATGTGATCAGTACAATGTCTTAACCTGTTTTGTGCTATGCCTTTTATAGCAAAGACAGATTATTTGTTTGTTCCTTTTGTCCACATTTCACATCATTACAGTGGACTGTAAATTTTCTTCATGTCAAATAATGTTTTGAAATTAGTGGGCTATCATCTGAGTTGTTACTATTATCATCACCATCAAAGGTTAATTGAAATGGAATTTGACACAGCACAACAATTTTCCAGTTCATTCATTTGGTATATACTACAGCCCCTAAAATTTGATGGTTGATTTTGATACCAGGCAACAAATGGTCCACTGGTTCATTTTAGAAATGTTAACAAACAGAACTACCTAAATTGTGATTAAATTTCTAGATGATTTTGAAAGATTGGAAATCACTTATTTAAGAAAACGTAGAGAAGTAAAGAAATTTCAGCTGTTTTAACTTCTAAGAACTGTGTTTGAGTAAACAATTCAGAAATGTAATCATTTGCATTTACTAATATTTCTTGGGGGAAAAACATAGATTTCATTATTAAATTCTAAAATTTGAACTGGCTTTGAATGGAGAATCTCTAAATCCATGCATTTTAATGGCTCATCTTTTTATTAACAATTTCTTCTTACTTAATTGAGCGAGAAAAGCACTTCATCCTGGTTTTTGGTGTTCTCTCAATCTTTAAAGTTTTTTTAATTCCTTTTGTTTTCCTTTTTCCAAGAGTATGCCATATATGTTGCTGCCCCTTATTTTAGGGGGTGGTAATAAACAGCACTGGTGAAATCTTATGTTTATTATCATACACAAATTCTGTTGGTTTCTGTTTCTGAGTTATTTGTTGTTTTTTCTTTATTTTTTCTCCTTCCCCCTCATTTGCTCATGTCTTGGTTGGCGTTTGGTGGTGTATAACCGTGATTGCGTTACCTTAGCAATAACAATTGGTCGTCTTGGTTACGTTTGTCCTCAAGAGGTGGCCCCCATGCTACAGCAGTTTATAAGACCCTGGTGTGTATTATTCAATCTTTTTTTTTAATTCATTTTTCTTCACTCTTTCTTTCTCTTTCTATCTCACTTTTAGATATATTTTCAGTTGGTTACAAAAATCACAATCCTTAATCATTGCCAACCATGTGACTAATCTTGTCCTATCAGGTTTGTGAGGTTTTTCAGTAGCATCGTCATGTATATTTATTTTATGTTGTGGCTAACGACTAATTGATGCATGGGATAAGATTGTCACATGCTTGCTGTGTTAAAAAGCTTGATTATACATGAAAAGCATTTAAATATCCACCAGTAAAATAAAGATGCATGCAAATTCTATAAATTTAGGTTTTTGCATTTTCTTTTTTAGAATTAATTTGAAAACTTGGATTGCATTAAGAAATACATGTTTAAATTACGTTATGTATAAAAACCTTATTTGCTTGTTAATGTTAAAGTTAAACATCTACACCATAAGTTGTGTAATAATAGTTTATATTGTGGCAGTATATCCTATGTTCTGCTTCTTTCAATTGATAATCTTTCAATTCAAGTCATTTTTAGTAGTGTTTAATGGAATATAAGTCATAATACAGTTTTCAAAATTCATAACATACTCCTGGCTCAACCTCATTAAGTTTAAATGGGAGATTAAAATCAACTGTACATTTTATAGATGCAATCTATTAATAAGAAAATGTGAATTTCAGGGTTTCCACTATATTGAGATTAGAAGATGAGCCAGACATACAGGGAGAATGAGAAACTTAAACTTCATGAAAATTCTTTGAATCTAAACATTACCTATACTGTGTGCTTATTCCATTAAATACTGTCCATTAGTATTGTGATTGAACCTGCTTTTTACTTAAATGCTAATCTCAGTTCTATAATTTAATAGGTGCACCTCTCTGAGAAACATAAGGGACAATGAGGAAAAGGATTCAGCGTTTCGTGGGATTTGTACCATGATCAGTGTGAATCCCAGTGGAGTAATCCAAGTAAGATACCACAAAGATTTTTTAACTTTAAATCTTCTAAATAATGAAACTTTAAAGGGTGAATTATTTTAACACTTTAATTATGATTAATTATTTAATCATATATTACTTATTTTCCAAAGATAATAAAAACAAATTATGTGTTGTTGTTTAAAGATTTTATTAATTTATTTGACAGAGAGAGATCACAAATAGGCAGAGAGGCAGGCAGAGAGAGGGGGGAAGCAGGCTTCCGCTGAGCAGAGAGCTCAATGTGGGGCTTGATCCGAGGACCCCGAGATCATGACCTGAGCTGAAGGCAGAGGCTTAACTCACTGAGCCACCCAGGCACTCCAAAACAAATTATGTTTTTAAGAAGTTGTATACTTCTTAATATTTTGAAATGATAATGCTTGTTTATGACTTCTAAATCTTTGTTGTGGAATAAATAACACGTTAGGGTACTGGAGTTATATTCTTGACTCTGATTAAGCCGGAGCATCTTCCACTTTGTACATGCCTTCTTTTGTTGAGTATCAGGTTGTTGAATTTTCAGGTGTCTGCACTTAAGAGAGTGAACCAAAGAATTGGAATTAAACTTAGAAATTCAGTAGTTAACAAAACAGAATACCGAATTAACCATTGAAACTGTTATAACTTGGAGAGGTCAGGATTTATTCCTCTTGTTTCCTGTCTTAGTTTAGATAGTGTCTGGACATTTTTAGCATTTAAAAAATTATTTGGCAGAAGTATCAGATATGACTGATAACATAACCTCTGGATCCAAGTGTCAATTTGCAAGACACACACACCGGAGGAACATGTTGATTGACACCATGTGTATGAAATCAACAAAATGCAGGCTGTGGAACTCTAGGTTAAGTATCCCAGGTTACTCAGAGGTGAATGGTAAGGAAAAGAAATTATGGGACATGTTTTCAAGAAAATAACCTTTCGTTTCCAGGAGACACATGCTTTGAACATCTTTCTGTTAATGTTCTTTGATATCTCTTGTCTTGTGTTAATAACTGTGTTTGTTAATTTGTTTAGAAACATTATTAATTACCAGCTTAAAAATTCAAATTAATGTAATGATAGGCATTGAAAACTTGTAAATTAGAAATGGAAAAAGTCTTGACCTATTTCACATTTGTAAAACAATAACTTAGTATGAAAACAAGCCAGTGCTATCTTTAGAAATGGTCCCTAGTTGCAAAATAACCTCCTGCCATTAAGTTTCTGTTTTTTTTCAGTACTTAAGAACTTTATGTCATCTTAAATGTGTTTTGGAGTTATCTGATACAATGTATATTATATTAAGAAGAAACATTTTCCCATTAGGATTTTATTGTTTTATTCATTTTCGAATTAACATTTAAGACTTAAGAGGGTGAGAGAGTAACACATATATATGTGGTCAGTAAATCACTACCAACTTAAGAATTAGTACAAATCTCTGCTTTTTACGTATTTTATTTGGATGTGGTTAGAAGAAAATACCCTAAGTGTTATTTTTTATGTTTAAATTTTCATCACAAATTGTAGATATGTATATATTTTAATTTTTAACATGAGACTTTGATATTTGGAAGAAAAAGAATCATAATTCAAATAAACCATGAACCTCAGGCACCTGGAATTTTAATTGCTTAAATGTGTGTTTTATGGACGTACTTCAGTAAGTTTTGAAATTAAGAAAGTTCTCTGACTTTAGTAAAATTTTAAATAGTTGACAGAACATAAGCAATAATCTTAAGTGTTCTATATTGAACTGCTGTTTCAGTATGATAGTCAAGTTCAAAAAGTACTTAAATGAAATATTTAAAGCATATACACTTTTTTTTTTTAAGATTTTATTTATTTATTTATTTAACAGAGAGAGAGAGAGAGAGAGAGAGAGATCACAAGTAGGTAGAGAGGCAAGCAGAGAGAGGGGGAAGCATGCTCCCTGCTGAGCCCCCCATGTGGGGCTCAATCCCAGGACCCTGAGATTATGACCAGATCCCAAGGCAGAGGCTTTAACCCACTGAGGCACCCAGGTGCCCCAAGAATATACCTTTTTTCACCTTGTTCTTATCATGAGAGTAATGCAGTTTTTTCTAGTAATTGAGCATTGGATTTTTTTGTTCTCTTTTGTTCACTCTGGGTTCAGTTGCGTTAGGTATTATAACTATGTAATTAGTTTTTCTTCTAGCTTTTGGTCGTTTTCTTTAAATTTCAGCCTGAAATTTAGATCTATTAATTACTGTACTTCAAATCAAACTTATTTGACATATACTTAAATCGCTTTAAATTCTTTCTAGGCCAGTCAGAACTGTGAGATTATTGAATTTATGTATTTCTTTAATTCAGAAATTTAATTAATTAAGATTTTAAGATTGGTGCTCATTTGGTACTTTAATTCCATTGTTGGTGCCACATATTTACTAGACAGGGGTTCTGTGGTGTAAAAAATTTAAAAAGCATGTTAAATTCCAATATAAACTGAATGAGTACAGGTTCCTTGATGGTGGAATAATAGGGACAGTTTAAAAAAAATTTTTTTTTGAGGTAGGATTCTTTCGTGATAGGTACGTTTTGCTATGTTTGACAAATAGCAACCTAAGGTGTATTTCCTGCTTGTTACAGGATTTTATATTTTTTTGTGATGCTGTTGCATCGTGGATTAACCCAAAAGATGATCTGAGAGACATGTTCTGTAAGGTAAGGTAACTATAAAGTCTCCATGATAAACATCTTGGGACTATTAAAAGACTAGTTGGAAAGTTTAAGTTATGTTTACATTTCATATAGTACTAGACTCTTTGCTTCAAATCAATATTGGTAGATCATCTATATTGATCTTTTTTTAAGGTACAACAGTGACTCTG
The DNA here is from genome assembly GCA_003697995.1 of Taxidea taxus jeffersonii. Classification (NCBI taxonomy): domain Eukaryota; kingdom Metazoa; phylum Chordata; class Mammalia; order Carnivora; family Mustelidae; genus Taxidea; species Taxidea taxus. The sequence goes on along the minus strand of RCUC01127010.1, from coordinate 16,891 downwards.
TATCAGAAGAGCACACACTTCAAAAATATTTTCTCAAGCAAAACTGCTGATTGATGTCCCATTATCCCACCTGCCCAAAGCAGCATATATTTTTAAAGACAGCTGACTGAGATTTGGAATATAATATAAACTATTGAATAAAGTTAAATCTGAAATTATTTCCATGGGGATTAAGTCTATATAGTTCTTCGTTTTAGTAGTGTCCCTTTGGATTCATTCCAGTCAGTACTCAACCATAACAAAATAAGAAATAAAATGTTGTTACCCGTTTGAATCCTCTTATACTAAAATTAATCAGCTGTGATTACAGACATGAACTTAAAGCTTTGTATATTTCCAATTTGAAAAAACTTAATGTGACATAGAAATTTTATCCCTTGGATGAATTCTGTAGTTTTTTGTTTGTTGTCCATTAGTAGTAGGTCAGAGTTTGCTTAGCATACATCTGTTACTAAGACACTTGCTTGAATTCTAAACTTTTCAAACCAAGGTTTAGAATATATTATGAGGTGCTTTTAGGCAAGACGTGTAGTGGTATAGCATCCAACAAAGTTTGAGAACCATTGATTTAAAATTGATAAAATTTTAGAAAAATAAAGTCAGTAGTGTTTTACCTCAGAAGCTATGCAGATTGGAATTTTCTCCTGTTAGTGACGAATTAATGACTTTTTTCGCTTTTTGCAGATCCTTCACGGATTTAAAAATCAAGTTGGGGATGAAAATTGGAGGCGTTTCTCTGACCAGTTTCCGCTTCCCTTAAAAGAGCGTCTTGCAGCTTTTTACGGTGTTTAATCTCATACACTTAAGCTGCAGTCCCATAATTAGGGGTAAGTTGTAAGAAGTTTGTGGAAGTTTTTCAGGGTAAAGAAACTTAGGTCTGCAATCTAAAATTACTCAGTAGAATAAAAGCTGTATGTTTTCTACAGAGGTTGAGTAAAACTCAGGCTATATTAGCCTTGAAATTTAAAATTAAAGCTAGAGAATTTTCTTTAGAAACTAGCAAGCAAGGTAAAATGCATTGTTTTACTTTGAATCCTGAGTAAAAAGAAAACCAAATTGGTATGCTGTTTGGATTACTCAACAAACTAATCCCTGTTTTTAAAATTTTTGCCCTATAAGAAGTCACCCACGTTTACTTTGGTGTAGGGTAAAGATTATTTGAAGTGTGAGTGAATTTATAGTCTCTGATACATCAAGGACTTCTATGTTGTGAGTTTTTGAGAAAAGCCTGCTAGAATTGCAACTAGTTTTGGGCTCAGCAGGTGGGAATATTTAATATTCATTTTTCAACATGTATTTTATTGAGCATCTACCATGTGACCTGCATTGTATTTTAAAATGGACAGTGGATGAGTCTGTTTGGATTTGGGGTAGTGGAGGGGTAAGTCCATTTGGACTCTTGTTCCTTCAGTTTTTCTGTACTTAAGTCAGACTAACAATCCTGATCTCATAGCTTCAGTTCTTTTGTTAAGTTATTTTTAAAACTATATGTGATGCCAGAACTAAGTATATTACCTAACATACTAAGTTGGCTCAATAAATGTTAGGAATATGGGTCAGTACAGTGAATAACGATACACTTCTTTAGGTTTTGAACATGAACTGAGACATACTTGACTGGAGGGCCCAGAGAGTATACTCAGTGTGTGTCAAAAAGATGTCCACCAAATTTAATTATCTTCTTTATTGGAGTTTTTGTTTGCTCTCCTGCTTGTTTACTTGGAGCTAGACTTTATACCTGGAAAGATTTCCACATCTGTGCTGTATAACCTACAAGGCAGTAGAAATGGACTTGCATCCTCTGGAATATCTCAGAGCCCTTTGTGTATTGTCCCCCTGTAGTGTTCTGAGTACTCGTGGCTATTTTGTGGCTTTAGCATTTTGAAATAGTGTCTAATTGTCATTATATTAAAACATGAGAATGTAATGGGTGAGAATGTCTCTTAACATCAGAGCCTGAGAGTTGATATAACAGTGAGCTGAGTGCACTTGCAGATTTGGTAACTTCTGTATCCCTATCATATCACCAATTACGTTGATTTATTCAGTTGATCATGTTCTAAGACAAGGCATAAAATAATTACCTGTTTTCTAACTAGAGATGAAAGTGGATCACTGTCTTCTATTCCTGCCTTTTTTCAGAGCCAGAGAAAAGGTGCTGCTTGCACTTTCCCACTAATCGTTCCCTGTGAATCCACATCAATCTTCATATATACCCCGTATTTGGCTTGAGTGGTTAGTAGATTTTTGTTGTGAAAGGACCAGTATCCGGCACAGGTTACAGTATCCCAGTGATCTGATCTTAGTTCTTAATGTGGTTATCATTAAAACTGTTAGTGTTGAAAAGGTTCTTTACAGGAATATCAAGAGGTCTGAGAACATAGGAAACGATTGTGTAGGATAGGGTCAAAAAAATTATAAGGAACATCTAGAAGGAGATGTTAAAATTTACTTTTTTTTTTAAGATTTAATTTATTTATTTGACAAGAGATCAGAAGTAGGCAGAGAGGCAGGCGGGGGGAAGCGGGCTCCCTGCTGAGCAGAAAACCCAGTGTGGGGTTCAATCCCAGGACCCTAAGATCATGACCTGAGCCGAAGGCAGAGGTCATGACCTCACTAACCCACTGAGCCACTCAGGCGCCCCTAAAATTTACTTTTTTGCTATTACTGAATGTAGTAAACTTCGTGTATTATGAACACCTCTAGTGCCTCCTAAGCTAGAACACCAGACAACCAACAAGAAGTAATGTTCCTTTATTTTTTGATGGATTAGATATTTTTGTTTGCTTAATATTGGACATATTGGGGTGAAAAAAGAATAATGTTTTCATTCTCACCAAGTTAAAGGATTTGTTTTAAAGAAAGTGTTACTTGATTTTTGCAAAAAGTAAGGCATCTTATTAAACAAGTGAGGAATAACCAATTGGAGGATAAAGAATTAGATTGATAGCATCCTACAGGGCATCCACTGAATTTCATATGAACTATGTAATGTAGAGCTCCACACGTCTCTCTGCGTGTCCCCAGCTTGGTGTCGCTTTTCATATCTGATGCAGATGACTGTTGAAAGCCATAAGGGGAAGGTACTAACATGGGTTATCAGTGACTGCTGGCATGATCTTAGGCAATTTGTCCAGTTTTCGTTTTCTCTAATTAGAGATAGCATTCTTACTTGATTAATTTTGTGTTTCACTAGCTTTAAGAGAAACTGTTGTTAAAATATAAAATTGCTTTGTTTTGTTTTCTTACAGGTCCTTCAGTCTTGGAGACTATGAGGGAGCCTCTGCACCCAGGGAAAATGTTACCCTTTACAGGGGGGAAGGGTAAACCAGTAGGGAATACAGTACAATCCCAACCCTACTGGGAGGGGCGGGAGGGAGGTGTTGCCGTCACTGTATTAAGTCGATGTTGGGAAACGTTTTAACATCTGGAGCCTTTGTGGGTGGAAATCTGTCTCCAATTACAACTCCGCACTGGATGTGAAGAAGCAAAAAAACAAAAACAAAAAACAAAACCTATTCAGTCTACTCACAAAACAGTACATCCTGGAATATTATGGGGAATTGTACCAAAACAAGAACCACATAAATGATGCATAGGGATAAGAAAGAGGAAAAATTCTATAGCGTACAATAAAGGAAACCTAAGAATGGGGGTTACAAACAGTAAAGAAGCTTTTTTTTTTCCTTAATTTAAAGATTTTTATAAATTTTCCCACATGTTGGGGCCTTGTTTTTGCATGCTGATGAAGAACTACACAAATGAAGCTAATAGAATTAAAATCAGCTTGCCTACCCATAGTAGAAGCAGGTTCTTGGAAGTTACAATTTAAGGTACCCCAAAAAAAGTTGGAAATAAAACAAAACAAATTTAAACAATGAAGCACCCTGTGAAATGCCAAATGAGTCACTCCTTTTACCTTTGTGGGGTGGGCAGGGAGGGAGGAATAAATGGGGTTGGGCATATCAGACTAAAGATTGACATCTTGATTTTGCATTAAAACATTAATGTAGTGGATATAATTTGATGGTTGTACTTCATTAGATTTAATTTCTAGGCCAAGACGTTCTTTTTAAAGTGCAGTTTAAGGTTCAGGCATGCATTCTGGCTCATAGTGATTGAAAGTACTTTAAATTAGTGGGAAAGTAGCATGCTTGCATCGCATAGAGTGAGATTGGTATTCATTTACCTCTGTGGCGCCAGTTTGTGTTGCAGTTTACCAATTCAATATAGCCCTGCATTTAAAATTCCTTTTGAAGATTTGTGGATTTTTTATTTTTATTAAGAATATAGATATAAAGTACTGTAGTTTACAGCTAGGCCTTGAAATATCTTTTTAGGATCTTGTTAGGAGTAAGATTGATATTGTATTGTGTGTAACCTGCACAATGTGGAAAGCTGATATACCTGTGCAAAATCTTTGCCTCTGTGCTGTCAGTGTGATGTGCTTTCTGCATGGTTATATACTACTAGTGATTTTATCAAAACTTCTAAAACTTAAAATACATGGTAAAAGATCTGTAAGAGGCTGCGTAAATGTTAGTTGGCACATAAAGACAATTGTAGAAGTTGAAGACATGATTGCTATATTTCAATGTTTATTCCCACTCAACATATTGCCTTCTAAGCTTTCTTTTTTTTGTTCAAAGCATGATCTTAAAGATATGTTTAAGTTAATGGATGTAATGCAGGGTTCCTACACTGTATTGGCGCATGTTGGTGGCCCTCTGTGCCCTAGATATATGCACACAGGGTGCAAGTAAAAAGCTACAGAGTGAAAGTTGGTTTGGATCCTCTTCATTTCATTTGTTTAGCTTTTCTGTTATTTTTCTCTACTTACATGTATTCCTGTGAATAAATCCTTGTTAAGTTAACCCTTTACTTTTCCTTCCATGTGTATTTTCTTATATACTGTGAATGTGAAATCCTAACTGGTACACTTGATCTTGTGTGCATATGGAAGTGCAAGTCTTTATTAATTCGGATTGCCTGAACAGTGTATCCCATGATGATGAAGGAAAATGGAGAGATTTTTTTCTTTTTAACTCTGCTGGTCAGAGATGAAGCCACACCTTTCCATTTTTCAATGCTGCATATTTAATCTGCAACAAAAATGTTAAGCCATAACAACCTTTTTATATTTTAGTTTGTCACCTTTGCATTGCAGAATAAATCCTGAATAACCATTTTTATAAGCAGTTGCTCCTCTTTGCATGGTTCTGTTCTTCTAAAGGTGTTGAATGATACAGCCATTGCACTGAAGTTTGAGCTGTATGTGTGTGAATTTTAAATACCGTTTCAAAAAATTTCAGATGCATGGTAGCATGCAGAAAAGGTTTTTGTTACTGTGTGTGTGTGTATATGTGTGTATTTTTTTAAACATGTTCTTTCACCTTTTTTCCTCTACTTTGGCTTTGCAAATTTCAGTCTGTAGAGCCTGAAATTAAATCCTATTTTACAATGTCCAGTTTTTTTGGTTTTTTTGTGTTGTTTTTAATTATAAGTTGGATCCAAAGGGTATGTAGCATTCTGCTTTCTAGTACCTAGCTTCGGTGGAAGCTCAAAATTTGCTTCATAGTCTTCAGAACCTGATTAGAGTAGCTATTTTATCCTTAAATCCTAGTGATAGTCTGTAGTTTTTCAAATATTCTTTAGAATTTAATATGGGAGGATACCTTAGTATTCTGGAATAAGTAAAATTTAAGTTGGAGAAAATGGCAAAATGCTTCTCTAAACACTTTACTAAAACAAACATATAAAAACAACCTTCAATAAGGTTATCTGGACCTGTGATTGACAACTATGTATTGACTGAAAAGCAGTTTGTCACCTATTTGATTAAAAGTTGGTTTTCAATTAAGAGAACATAAGAATGTGCCCGTTTTTGTAGTGACTTAACTGTTTTTAAATTAAAAGGAAATTTAATTTAAAAATAGAAAGTAAAATTAAACACGACTGGCAACCTGATTGGGTTGGGTGTTTTGTGTCCCCCCCCCCCCATGAGGTTATTGTTTCTCCCTAATTTATATTTCAGATACATAGTATAGCATAGGAATTTGCAGAAGCCATTTAAGTTATCTTTTGAGGTAAGCTCTAATTTAGCATTTATTCTGATAAAAATACATCATGGGATATATATAAAGCAACTTAATTCTTGTGGTGTAGTCTTAATAGTTTTGAATGTTGACTGAATGTCTATGAACTTGTGTTTGTCTTTGTTACATTCCAGTGTTTCTGCCTCTTGGCATGCTTAAAGCACGGCTTACTTCATCTGCTCCTTACACACTAAAGTGCTGTTAGTGTGCTCAACTACAGAAATAGCCGCTGCTAAGTGATGTAGATTTTCTACTTGAATATTTTTATGTTGTAGGAACCTCAGGAGGTCAGTGTTTACTGTTTTATATATGCCTTCTTTTTCCTGTTCGAGCTTCTCTCTTTGAAGGATTCTAACAGAACAAAAGCTGCTGATCAACCTAAGTTGGAAACAGAAAGTGTATTTAATATAATTTAAATGCATGTTTGGCAGTTCAGTGTTGTAGTCGGTCCATTAGCAGGTGAACTTAGTGCCACAGAATTCATTTATTCAGGAAAGAATTTTGCTTTTTGTATTGTCTAATCTCTTTAATAACTTCATACTGTGTAAAAAAAAATCACTTTTTTATATTTTTTAGTTGGTTATTTCCCAAATAATCAACGTGTAAATAATCTTGAAGAGCCAGTTCTGATGCTTTACATTATTGCTACTTGATTTTGTGACGCAAGTTAGGTTTCAGAAGAATAGATTTTAAGACACTTAACCAAGCCATTACATCTTAAAAACGAAATAAGTAGCATACATTTTGTAATTAACATATTGATAAACACTGTGATTTTTTTTGTTAAGACTTTTTCATTGATCTGAATTGCTTAAATGGCATATATTGTAAAATAGGATCAGATGTATATTTTAAAATAATTTCAACTGACTTTCCTCTATTGAAATGCTTTGTCTACTCAGTTATGGAATATTCAGATACAAGTTTTATCTCAGGTGAATACTCTTGTATCCTTTTTGCTTTGGTGACATATGCTTATAAGGGGTCATCATACTTAACTTTGTTTTTTAGTGTATTTCATGAAGAATCTTTGCATTTAGTCAGATTTTCCAGTCCTTACTCTAGCAGACGAGGGGTGGGTGGGCCAGATCCCTCCTGGCAAGCCTTTTGCATGCAGGTTTACCATGAGAGTGAGTTTAATTTGGTCCTCCTCTTCACCAAACCCTCAAGATAGGAAAATGGATTTTCTTTGTCCTATATTAAATTACCCTGCATAGCTGAAATGCCAGAACTGAAGTAACTGTATCTTAAGCCCTTTAGTCTAAATTTAAGTCCTTCGCCATAAAGAAAAAAGTGGGTTTTTTGCTTCATATAATTAATCTATATTATTCATATTGAATGTATTAACAGATAACGGTGCAAAAGACACTCTTCCCAAGAGAAGAGTGTACCATGCATAACTGCAATTTAAATCCTTTAGTAGTACTTTAAATAAAATACACACAGCTTTGCTTATTGAGGTGTTTTTGGTTGTTTTTTTTTTGTTTTGTTTTTTTGGGTTTTTTTGCAAATATTACAAGGGGGAAAACACTAACTGTTGATACTAGTACTGTTACTGAAGTGTAGGCATTGGAATCTTAAAACTGTGGTCTTCAGATTAAGGGATAATCTAGTTGAAAAATCAGATCAATAAAGAGCTGTGTAACAATATCATCTAGTAATTATACCATGCAAGAGCATTGTATACCTACTTTAGTACATCTCATACTGTATTAACTATGGAGATATTTCTAATGCCTCTTAAATTTTACATAAAAGTTTCATTCACTTGTACACTTTCTGGGTGACATGTGACTAATTTTTTCAGTCTTATGTAGATCTTTCCCCCTTTGGTATTACTTATATGTAGAGGATTCTTTATCTTTATGCCTAATTATTAGACATTAATTTTAAGGTACACATTTAATTATAGCAATTGTTTATTGTGATTTGTATCCCAGAATGTATTGTTTTTAAAAAACTGTATGCATGATTTTGAGGGAAGTTAAGATGGTGATTGTTTTTTTTCACCTCTTGTACATTTTAAAACCAAACCAAATCTATTTGCCAAGCATTGTATCACTAATTAGGAAAGTAGTATTTTCCCTTTCGTTAACAATTTTTGTTCATCTACCCTAGAGTCCCCTTTTACTATGGCTTGGTATTATGCAGAGTTAGTTATTTTGCAAATCTAATTATCTTCCTTAAAGCCTACTATAACATGGTTAGCCTATAAGGCAGTGTTTGTCCCCTCCTAATACCAGCCTCATAAAGGGGTTTCACTATACTTTCCCCATATTCCCTTATTGATGTTCTCCTATGTGGATATATAACCAAATTAAGATTGGATGATTTTTATGGAGATAATAATTAGACAATACTGTGTAATTAATTTTACTTAATAGATTATCATCTGTGAGAAGAGATGTTTAAACGTGGTTAATGACTTCACTTCATATTAAAAGGCAGTTTTACAATTAATATTCATGTTAACATTGGGTGCAATAATTTAGTAGTTTTAGCTTTAGTTATAAATAACTGGATCTTTCTGCTGACAACTTAGGTTGTATGAGTTATGCTTAAAAGCTTTAAATCTGATGTTTCTGTACCTGCCACACTATGTTAGAATGTGTCCTTCAAATATATCCTCCTGCAACTTCTCAAACTGTACTAAATTGATATTTCTTGAAGTCTAACTCTGTGCTAACAGATCTTCATTTTAAATAGAATATGGTTTTAATTTTTGATAAGCTGCTGAATTTTAAAGAGAGTTTTTTGGGGCCACCAAATATTTTGGATCATGCAGAGAATATATATTGTACTGTAGTAATTTTGTATTTACATTTGTATGATGTGACATAATAGATGTGAATGTTAATCACTGCTTGACTATGTTAATAAAGTTGTTTAACTATAGATGTTTCACTCTGATTTTTAATGAAGGGAAGTGAGCTTTCTTTTCCCTCCCTCCCTCCCATTTCGGGTCCAGATAAGTCTTGTTGTGGTGTTTTTTGTTGTTTGGGGTTTTTTCTCGTTTGAGGTATTTTTCTTAGTTTACACACAGTACACTCTTGTTTGACAACCATTTTTAAATTGAGTATTTTTAAATTTGTATAATTCAGAAAGAAATATTGCCCCATGTTTTAACTGTTATTGTTGGTGTATTTTCTAAACGGTAGATTTTAGATTCAGCTCTTGGTGGGTGAGGAGGGAGAAAATACTGCTCTGCCAAAGGAATTAAAAACGAAGTCCTGAATAAAATATTGTAAGGCTAGGTTGTATGAATGTGTATGAATGTTTGTCCTATTAAGGCTTCCTATTTATCCTTCAAAAAATTAAGACTTGTGATTTTGGAAATTGTAAAATAGTAAAAATAGTATTTTTAAATACTTATAAAAATAGTTTCCAGTTTGTAATCCATTATTACAGTTGCATGTGACTAATTAAATGTATTAATACATTTCAGGGGAAATGTGTGCACAACTGTTGAGTAGTCTTTTTTTATTTGAGATTTAGAACATCTCAGAACAAGGAACCTGAAATTAGATCAGTGCAATCCAAAAAACGTGAAGGGAAATGAGGCTCCTCAGATTTCTTTCCTTTTGTTACTGGCTCATGAAAATATTTGATATAACCTCAGTTGTGTTGGCAAGGGAGGGGGGGAATGTGAAACTTGGGTGGTATCTTACTCTAAAATACAAATTAAATCTTCATGGAAGAATGTAAGATTTTAGAATTTAGGTTGCAGGAGAAGATACTCAAAGGCAGCCTAATTATTAGTTATGCAGGATCCTGATTTGCTGCTGTAATATCAGAAATTGTGCCTGAAGCTAAAAAATCCTTTTTTGGGGTAAGTCTTGGACATTTTAGTGAGACTAAAATAAAAACTTCATGATTGTTTTCACTTTATACTTCTTTTGAACTAACAGGCATTTTGATCTTTTGATCCCATAATGTACATCTGATTCTTTAGGAATGATGGGAAAAGAAGCATTTGAACTAGACAGCTCCTGAGTACGGACTTCCTCATTCCCATACAGTTGAATATAGAATGCTGAAGCTGTGACAGCCATTTTCTACTACTTGACCTCAGAGTCATGTTCACTTGATGTAAAAGAACCTCTTGAAACATCCATATTGATCTCCAGTCCAGCACAATTGCAAATTACAATGTAGAAATTCAACATGAGTTCTAAACCATTGGCAAAAGTGATTAACTGGAAAAATTGGTGTACTAAAGATCCATTCATTCCATGCCTATTACAGCAATCCTTGCCTGGCTATTCTAAGTGTTCCTTTTCAAGCTTTATGTTGTCTTTCAAAAAACATCAAACATTTTAAGAATTGACTGTTTCTGTGCACACAGGAAGATGGTGAATTGGTGCATTGTTCTCAGTATCCAAATTTGCCTGTTAATCTACATTGATGTGATAGCTACATTATTGCATGGGCAGTTTACACAACTGTCTTACTACTAGTGTTGCACATGTAGAAGTCCTTATTTTTTACTCTTAGAAATAAAGTTGAGTGTCCCTGTGCTGAAATGTTTGCATATGTCTGCAGTGATTTCTTAGTGCAGTTGCCCTATCTAAAAGAGATGGCTGTGGCCCGGCTTCCTTTTGGCTAACAGTAATTCCCATACCCAGCAGCAACATCAGTGGGTGATACCTTGTGCTATAAATTGTAATTTAATAGCAAGGTTTTCTAACTAGGAAATTCAATATACAAAATCTCTTCATAATACACATTTAACAATTGTCTAAGTCTTCTGTCACAGGCACATTCCCTGGTTTCATGGACTTGGATTCTCTTGTAAGAATGCAAATAAGTGAGTTCATGGTGGCAAGTGCTGGGGAGGAAATAGGTAGAAGGTATGGTGGGAGAGAGAGGCCTGATATTTTTTATGAGATGTGGAGAGAGAAAGGTGTAGAGGGTATCACTGAGCAAAAACTTGAAGGAGCAAGCTCATGGATGTTTTGGGAACGAGTATTAGTACTGGTATGCAAATGAGAAGGGTGTACCTTCAGCATGGGGTGGGGGTTGGCAAGGGAGAAGAGTAATTACATGTGATCCAAGAGGTAACTGAAGGGGCTTGAAGGTGTAGATCATTTTTGCACTTGAGTCAAGGAACCATTGTAGGGTGACCTGGATTTGTTTTAAAAGAGGAATCCAGATTTGCTAACCTATCCAGATGGATTGTGAGGGAAGAACTCAAGATGACTCACTTGTTCTGACTTGAGCAGCCAGAAGGATGGAAATGTCAATAACTAGAATTGAAAAAAATCTAGCATTTGGGTTGAGACAACCCTGTGGAGAGAGAAGTAGGTAGTTGGAAGTACAGAGGAGATGACCTGGCTATAGAGAGGAAATGGGATGTGTAAGTGGTGCTTTCAAACCATGAAGGTGAGCATCATTTGAGAACTGAGGAAAAACAAAGGACAGTGACTAAACCAGACATGATCCCAACACTGAAGTCTTAAATGAGAAAACTAGAGAACCATGACATCCAGATGGATAGAACAAGAACTTTGCATTTAGCACCATGGAAGTCATTTGGGCAGACTTATGGGTATAGAAGGATCAGAATAGGAGCTATCTTCGCCCAAGGATTGAGAGCCCATAGGTCTTCCTTTCCCTCAAGGCCAAGTAGTTTTGTTTCCTAAAAATAAATAGTTCAACAAATGTGGAAGCTTTTGAAGAGTGACCAGATCAAAATGGCCAAAGATACAGAACTTCTCTAAATGATAGGAAGCTTGTAATATCTGCATTTAAAGTTTTAAAACTTCCCAAAAGATTAGCAAATGGTTTCTGTTTGTTTCTAGATAGGATCATTTCAGAGTTCAGAAGAAAAAGCAAGAGGTGCCAGAAAAATTGTGAAAGGTAGTAGTGAAGATGGAGCAATCCCACAATCCCAATTAGTTGTCTTATTTTTTTTTTTTTTAATTATGGCTACAGGAAAACTTCAAGAACAGGCAACTCAAAAGAACTAAATCTGGAAATATCTAAATATACACGAAACTAGTAGATGACACTTAAGTGAAAATAAGAATGGATTATTTGACAACTGCTAGGAAAATTGGGTAGACGTTCGGAAAAAAAAAAACTTATTCCTACCTCATATTGAGTAAGAAAATTCTAGATAATCTCTAAATGAAAAACAGTAATAGTAAAACTTTAAGTTTCTTTTTATATAATCTTGGTGTGGGGAAGGCATTTCTAGGTCTGACACCCCAACTGAGTCTTGAAAGAGATTTGTTTAAAAAGCCTAAAAGTTCTGCATGAGGAAACTTGGCAGCTCCTTTCACAGAAAATGGTTAGTTTTCTTAAGTTATAAAGACAAGTCAGCAAGGCAACCCAATAGAAAAACAGGCAAAGAATAGTTCACAGAGAATGTAGTTTCATACTATATTCAACTCAGTCAACTGAAATTTATACTTAAATTGCTTTCACATTGATGAATGTTAGAAAGGCTTGGTGACGGTGTATGCCTCCCTGGAGAATATAAGAAACAGAAATTCATACATTGTTAGGCATGAAATTAATACAAATGAAGGACAATTTAAAACTATCAAAATATACCTCAAAATTACAAATACACATGTATATGCTTTGAAATATAAATCATCCCCTAAGTAACATACATGATAGCCCACAAATGAAAAGATGCCACATATTTTTCACACTAAATAAGCAAAAATAGAAAATACCAGTGAGAGTGTACGACAGGAACAGGAACTCTTACAGTGCTGATTTGGTGCAACTGCTTTAGAAACCAGTTCTCCATTACAAGTTGAACACTTGTATGTGCTAAGACTCAGTAATTCTACTCCTATGTATATACCTTAGAATAGCTCCATATATGTGCCAGGAAACATACAAGGCATTGTAATTGCAAAAAATAAAAAGTAACAGTCAAAATGTTCCACAGAATGGATAAATTTAAAAGTAGAAGTGAGCAGGGCTGGCTTAGTCGGTGCAACATGGGATTCTTGACCTCGGGGTTGTAAGTTTGAGCCCTCATGCTAGGTGTAGAGATAACTTAAAAATAAAATCTTAAAAAAAAAAGGCCCGAGTATAAGAAGCCAGTTTCAGTAGAATGCCTACAGAAAAACCATTTATATAATATTTAAAAAAACAGGGACACCTGGGTGGTTCTGTCAGTTAAGTGTCTGCCTTCAGCTCAGGTCATGATCCCAGAGTCCTAGGATTGAGTCCCACACTGGGCTCCTTCCTCAGCAGGGAGCCTGCTTCTCCCTCTGCCTGCTGCTCCCCCTGCTTGTACTCTCTCTCTCTCCCATGCTTGCTCTCTCTGGCAAATAAAATCTTTTTAAAAATTTTTTAAAAAACAGCTGAAATTTAAAAATACATGAATAGGAGTGCATTCATGTATAGTATAAAATACGTGTCTAATACAAAATGAAGATGGTTAGGTCTTAGAGAACTAAGGATGCAATCATGCTGAGCAAGTTGTGGCTACATTTTATTGTTATTCTTCAAATGGTACATAAATAAGTACTCATGTATATTTCACACATAACTTCATAGCAAGTTGGTCTTTTGTAACAAAATCAGACCTGAACTAAAAAAGCAGGCAAGTTTCTGGTAACACTAGATGTGTTTGTTAGCTCCAGGTCATTTCAATCCAATATACTCAGGGACTAAAGACCCGTGGGAATTTTGTTGTTCAACTTCTCATGTATTCAATACTTTCTACGAGGCCAGGTAATATACTTCTATATTCACTTTTCTGGCAGTTCTACTGATAAACTTATCTAAGTCTTTTATTTTTATATTTTCACTTTGAAGGCACATTTTCCCAAATAAAGTATATTTAAGATGTTGTCTTCTTAATGCTTACTTCCTTATCATAGCTCAGACTTTCAAAAATTTAACTCATGATCCAAGGCCCACTATATGAGAGAAGGAAGGAATATTTTTTTTCATGAACTTTGGGATTTTATAAGAATTTCCTTTTGTTAAGCCTCACCCTTTTTGTCAATTGTAGGCATGCACATTTTCTTGAAGGTTATCTTAACATGAACTTTACTTGTACACCCAAGGATGTAGAAATCAAAATATGTCCACTAGATGGAGCCATTTACCTAGATTAACCCCAGACTATTAGAATCCTGTAGGAACATAAGACATACAAATAGAAAGTGAGATTTTCACCCCAAACATGTCATTTTTATATGAAAATGATCTTTTTTTTTAAATTTTTAAATACTTTATTTATCTATTTCAGAGAGAGAATGAGAGAGCATGAGAGGGGAGAAGGTCAGAGGGAGAAGCAGACTCCCTATGGAGCTAGGGGCCCGATGCGGGACTCGATCCTGGGACTCCGGGATCATGACCTGAGCTGAAGGCAGTTGCTTAACCAACTGAGCCACCCAGGTGCCCTATATGAAAATGATCTTGAAAAAAATTTTTTTGAATGCGATTTTTAAATTTCAATGTTATTCTCCCTTAGAGCACAGGGAATTTTCATGAGGCTTCCTCAAATTCAATACAAGCTTTACGGTCCAGGTATGACTTCTTAAACTTTAACATGCATATGTATTACCTGACAATCATGTTCAGGAGCAGATCCCTGTTCAATAAGTCTGGGTGGGGCCCACGAGTGCACATTTCTAATAGCTTCCCAGATGTTGTTGCCATGCTTGTTTAGGGACCTTACTTTGGGTGGGCAAGAACCTAGAGAGTTTTTAGGAACCTAAAGTTCCCTTATGATAGGGACTAAATGGTTATGTAAACTTCACAAAAGGTTAGGGCTTTGTGTATCTTGTCTGCAGTGCCTGGAGCAATTCCTGAAACAGAAGTAGATGCCCAGTAAATGTTTGTTGAATGAGGACATGGAGTACTTTGTGTACAGTAAGTCATTTAATCTTCTTGACAGTGTATGAAGTTGCTTCTTTCTTTCTTTTTCTTTTTTTAAAGATTTTACTTACTTACTTGAGAGAGAGTGAGAGAAGCAGCTCCCCACTGAGCTAGGAGCCTGATGTGGGGGTCGATCCCAGGACCCTGAGATCATGACCTGAGCCAAAAGCAGTCGCTTAACTGACTGAGCCACCCAGGTGCCCCAAAGTCAGCTGCCATTATTATTATTACTATTATTACTCCAGTTCACAGACAAAGAAACTGAAGCCCTATATAGTGGAACTGGGATTTGAACTCAAGCACATAGTTGAACTTGTCAGGCTCCATGGCCTGTGCTTTTAACAAAGTTACTATACTGCCACTCATTGTTAGGTAAGCCCCTCACCAACAAAGAGGCCCAAAGTGATAGAGACACTTACTCTCCAAAGGCTGTTGTAATATATCACTTTATGGCCACTTGTTCCTGCAGATTGGGGGTTTCTCCGAACTGGCTGACAGATTGGGGTGGGAAGGAAAGAGACGTGCAACTAAGACCCACTCTGCATTCATGAAGGAACAAGTGCCTCACAGCCCTTACCCCTTTATCTAATCTGGTTAAGTTTTGTAGTTTCATTGACCCAAAGAATGAAAATTGATCCCAAATTAGATATGACCAATAGACAGAAGCTCCTTACATGTTCCTTGGGACCCAGCCACCTGGAATCATTTAACACCTCTCTTGCACTCTTGCAGGTGTTTTGCTGAGCCAGGATCCTGTGTTGGACCATCTTTGGCTCACCACTGGGAATTGCAATTCCAATTATATTATGTATTGTCAGAAGGAACTTTTACTTTATATTTATTTGCATTATTTTTTTCTGATCTTCTAGGGCTAGCATTTGATCCCAGTGGCAAACCCGGTCAAAAGGAGACAGATCTACCGGAAGTCGACCAGAAGTCACTCATTATTTAAAGAGTCATTGGGTGAGTTATACTCGTACAGTTTATTCACTGTTACTGGAACAAGTTTCCTACAATGAATTCTACTTTATGTGCTTCCCAGGGGAAACGTGAACTTCCATAGCTTTACATTTAACACTGAATTAATACCCCAGTAAAAACATTTTTATGAAAGAGTTTATGAAGATCCATGGATCCCTCAGAAAGTTCTTATCTTCTTCCTGGGAGACAGAAAAGTCAGAGCCAGTATAAATTCAAATTTCCATAAAATCTTTTCCTTACCTTTTAGATTGTTTTACTTCCCTGCGATCCCAAGTTCGCTGGCCCATAATTTCTCCTATCTTCTCTCCCATAATGAATTTGAAGAAGTATTTACCATGTTAAAATTTTTCCTTCTTCTCGTTCTTATGGGCCAAGTCCAATTTTCACAAATATCTGTGCCATCTGCCTCTTGCTACATTTCCCAGCTCACATTCACCCTTGTCTTGAAGCCACCGCCACATGGACATCATTGTGCCTCCAACTTGTGCGAAGTGAGGAACACCTTGCAGTCCTCACACCATCTGTTCCTCCATCTCTTCCTTTTGATTCACACAGCTTGCTCCTTTTGGTAATTCATATTTCAGATTGGATATCACCTCCCTGTGGGAGCCTTTCCTCACCACCCAATCCAACCTGCAAGCCATTTTCTGTCATATCTCAGGTTTACTTTTCAGCATCACTGGTTTAGTTCATCATGTCTCTCTGAATCCCCTCCAATCTTGGACAGTTTCTCGCTCTTTTCCTTCTTTTTGCTGACCTTGCCAAGTTTGAGGAGTATTTAATATTTTATAGAATTTTACTTTACATTTCCCAATTTTGGATGGTCTGCTGTTTTTGTTTTAAGCTGGGGTTATGGGTTTTTGTTTGTTTATAGCAGTATGAACTCTTTATTATTTGTTTATAGCAGTATGAACTCATAGATATTTGTTTTATTCTTTGGGTTATTATCTAAGACTGCC
>RCUC01127009.1:0-21637 GCA_003697995.1 Taxidea taxus jeffersonii | reverse complement strand
AAGATAACCACTGTTAATATTTTGACATAATCTCTTCCAATAAAACACATTTGTTGTACATAAAATTTTGAATCTTGCTTTTTTAACTTAACAACATTCCATAAGCATCTTCTAAAGTCATCAAATGCACTTTTCCTAAAAAACTTTGATAGCACCCAGTTGCCGGCTAAATGGACACTCTTGCATTTAGAATTTGAAAATCTTTAGGAAGAGAAATTTGGTCATGTCACCAAAATTTAAAATGCACTTATATTTTGACCCAGCAATTCCATGTCAAAGACATAATTCCAAATATATTCTCACATGGGCAAAGTGAAGTATGTATAGTTATTCATAGCAGCATGGTTATTCCAGCAAAAGATATGAAACAGCTAAATGTTTATCAATGGAGAATCAGCTCAATAAATTGTGATATATCTTCATAATGAAATAATAGTCAAGCATTAAAAAATGAAGAAGTTCTTTGTGTATTGTTATAGGACAATCACCAGATATATTAAGTGGAAAAAAAAGGATGCAAAACAACTTGCCATTTGAGTAAGGCCAGAAAAGGTCACACACGTGCGTGCACAGATACACACACATTTTATTTTTATTTTAGTTTTTTAAAGATTTTATTTATTTATTTGACAGAGATCACAAGTAGGCAGAGAGGCAGGAGGGGCAGGGGGAAGCAGGCTCCCTGCTGAGCAGAGAGCCCGATGCGGGGCTCAATCCCAGGACCCTTGGATTATGACCTGAGCTGAAGGCAGAGGCTTAACCCACTAAACCACCCAGGTGCCCCTTATTATCATTTTTATCATTATTATTATTTTTATCATTATTATTATTTTATCATTATTATCATGTTTAAAGATTTTTTATTTATTCATTTGAGAGAGTGAGAGAGCACAAGTAGGGAGAAAGGCAGAGGGAGAGGGAGAAGCAGACTCCCCACTGAGCTGGGAGCCCGAGGTAGGGCTGGATTCCAGGACCTGGAAATCATGACCTGAGCCAAAGGCAGACGCCTACCCCTCTGAGACACCCAGACACCTGCCCCAACACACGTTTTAAAATGCTTCCCTCAGGGCACCTGGGTGGCTCAGTGGGTTGGGGCCTCTGCCTTCGGCTCAGGTCATGATCCCAGCGTTCTGGGATCGAGCCCCTCGTCGGGCTCCCTGCTCAGTGGGGAGCTTGCTTCCCCTCCCCCCTGCCTCTCTGCCTACTTGTGATCTCTGTCTGTCAAATAAATAAAAATAAAATAAAATAAAATGCTTCCCTTTAAGGAGGAGATGGGGCTGAGGGAACATAGGAGGGAGGGAGAACTACTTTTCATTTCATGCGCTTTTGGACCTCTGAATTTGTGAGTTTATTACAAACCCCCCCAAATTAAAAAAAACAAAACTCTTCAATATTATTTTTAACTTTTGCATAATTTCCCATCGAGTGGATATTCCAATACTTCCTTAGCATTTCCCTAATGCATTTAGAAACCTTACTGTGATAAATAGCTTTTTACATGAATCTTTGTTAAAATTCCTCAGGTCAAATTACAGTTCAAAGAATATAAACATTTTTAAGGTTCTTGGAATATAGTGCCAAATGCACTATATGCAACTAGAAAAGTTGTATCGTCTGTACTCTAAGCAGTGGAGGAAGGGGAAGGTTTCCCCAGAGGCTTCAGTGGAAAGATTCCCCTGGGAAAATGGGTGGGATAAATGGATGATGAGTTGCCAAAATAACAAATACCCACTGTCATCACCAATTTTCCTTCAAACTCTCATGCAGTCTGATGTCTACATCCCTCTTCCTCCTTTTCCTCCCTCCAAAGATTTCTAATCATTCTTCCTTAACACTTAACTGCTTTCTTCGAATGCCTCCTCTCCTCACAAAGCTGCCAAGTTTCCCTTGGCATTGGAGTGAAGTCCCAAACATTTCTGCCTGACTTTCAAGACTTTCCTGGGTTTGGCTCTCCCCTGAGCTCTCCGATCTCATTGCCCAGGCTCCTGCCCTCCCCCAACCCAAGCCAGACAGGTTCCCTGTTCTGCCACCCCATCTTTGCCCACGCTTGGCAGGCTACCTGGGTCACTCTTCCTCCTGCTCAAGTTCCACCCGTCACCACTTCCTCAACTTCTCCAGCCCTGGGTGTCTTCTCACTTCTCAAATCTCTGGAACTTGTCATCCATATCACACAAACTAGCCCTTAATAATGTATTATTTATATCCTAATGTTCTCTCATCCCTTACCTCTCCAAGAAGACTTCAAAGGACCCAAGGTAAGACTGATATTCTCTCGTGTAGTCTCACGGATTAGACACTGATAGACCCCGCCTGGGAATTCAATAAACTCTCTCTGATCATTAACAGCTCTACCAATTTTTCTTTCAGTCGCCATAGTAGGAGTCAGCTGTGCCATTAGGTCGTCAAGCCAATGTCAAAATAAGAGGCTGGATTTTGTCAGTAAGGTTGGAAGCTAAGTAGATGGAGGAATGGATCAGAGGCTCAGGACGGATAGGAATGGAATACAAGGGACAAACATCCCGGAGGAGGCTGAAGGGCCCAGAGGCTCATGGCATGGCGGGGGAGGAGCTTGGGATTGCATCAAAGCAAGGGTTAAGGGTAGATACCTTCAAGATTTGAATCTTCATAAGTTAATGAATAAGGTAAGGGACTCTTACCTTACTTACTTACTTACTTACTTACTTTACACTTCCTGGTCAAAGAAGCGTAAAGATGGGACGAGTTTGATATCTACTGTCCCCGAAGGTAACTTACCACAAGGGCTTGTTTTTCTGTCAAAAGCCACCATTAAGGTAAGCCACAGAACAAAACAAATTTATAGTACATTTTCCAGAAAGGATTCATAGCCAATATTTATATGAGGAACTTGTAAAACTCAAAAGAAACAAACAAACAAAACCAGACAACTTCATTTTAAAAAGCCGAACAGTCATAAGAACTGTTTCTAGAGGGAAGCCTTTCTAGAGGGGCGCAGTCAGCTAAGTGTCCGACTCTCGATTTTGGCTCAGGTCATGATCTCAGGGTTGTGAGATGAAGCCCCATGTCGAGCTCCACACTGGGCATGGAGCCTACTTAAGATTCTCTCTCTTCCTCTCTCGCTATAAAAAAAAATTTAATTAATTAATTTAAAAGGACTGTTCCTAGGGCTGAGAGCATCTTGTAGTGTCAGAAAGTGACACACATGCAAAACAATTAGGGGCATAGCAAAGGAATACAGGAGCCAGATGAAAGCGCCCAATGGGGTCACCTGGGTGGCTTAGTTGGTTAAGCAGCTGCCTTCTGCTCAGGTCATGATCCCGGGGCCCTGGGATCAAGCCCAGCCTCAGGCTCCCTGCTCAGCACAGAGCCTGCTTCTCCCTCTCCCTTTTGCTGTTCCCTACCGCCCCTGGCTTGAACTCGCTCACTCTCACTCTCTTTCAGATAAATAAAATATAAAGCAAGCAAGCAAGCAAGCAAGCAAGCGGGGGTGGGGGGGTGGGGGGGAGGGAAAGGAAGAGAGAAAGAAACCTCCTAATGGCCAAAGCTGGAACTGATATCAACAACAAAAATATTAGATCATGAGATTATAACCCAAAGTAGGAAACAACTAACCACAAGTCCATACTGACAGAAGTGGGTGCTTGGATACATAAATAAATGGAGAAATACAGATCTATTGGGCAGAAGAATTCCATATAATCTATGTAGACGGTCTGCCCTCACAGGGATGGAGCATAACTGCTCACCCTTTAGTGGAAACTGGGAACAGTGACTCTCTTCCAAAGAATGCTGTGTGGAAGGGGTTGGGGAGAGAGGAACCTTACCGTGAAGCAGCTGACAAACTGGACATCAGGCAAGATCATTCACAAAGGAAGGAGAAAGAAAAAACCCAACAATGACAATTCACATTGGTGGTACATACCTTTGATGTCAGGTGACAAGAATGGTGCTTTCTGTCTGTGGTCTTACACCCAAAACCCATACCCTCAGTCTAAGCATGAAGAAAATGCCAAACTTGGGGCACCTGGGTGGCTCAGTGGGTTAAAGCCTCTGCCTTCGGCTCAGGTCATGGTCTCAGGATCCTGGGATCAAGCCCCGCATCGGGCTCCCTGCTCAGCGGGGAGCCTGCTTCCCTTCCTCTCTCTCTGCCGGGCTCTCTGCCTGCCTGTGAATCTCTGTCAAATAAATAAATAAAATTTTTAAAAAAATGCCAAACTCAAACTGGAAGACATTTTATAAAATACCTGATTAATACCCCTCAGAACTCTCGCAGTCACCACAAACCAAGAATGTCTAAAAAACTGTCAGAGCCCAGAGGAGCCTAAGGAGACATGGTGAATAATGTGGTATCCAGGATGAGATCTAAGGGGGAAAAAAAAAAGGGCAATAGGTAAAAGTTAAGGAAATCCAATGGGGTAGAGGAGATAGAAAGTCAAAACAAAACAAAAGAAATCTTAATAAAGTAAGGACCGTAGTCCATAGTGTATCAGTGTTGGTTCACTAGTTCCGACAGATACACCATACGGATGTCCTGGCATGATACTGACTCAGCCCAGGGAGGCATCAGGTCAGCTTCAGTTTACTGGCCAGAGTCATACCAGGTCTCAGTTGGTACCTCTGGCCAAATCAAAAAGGTTCGTATAGAAACTTGAGGATGCCAGCATTCTAAAACAGACCTCCATGGGGTATTATGCTAAGCAAAATAAGTCAATCAGAGAAAGACAATTATCATAGTCACTCATATGTAGAATATAAGGAATAGTGCAGAGGATCATAGGGGAAGGGAAGGAAAACTGATTGGGAAGAAATCAGACAGGGAGACAAACCATGAGAGACTCTTGAGTCCGGGAAACAAACTGAGGGTTGCTGGATGGGAGGTGGCTGGGGGGATGAGTAGCTGGGTGATGGGCATGAAGGAGGGCGGGTGATGGGATGAGCACTGGGTGTTATATGCAACTGATGAATCATTGACCACTACATCAAAAGCTAATGATGTTGCTATATGTTGGCTAACTGAATTTAAATAAATTCAATTAAATTTAAATTAAAAAAGTATGACAGACCTCCATAGCTAATAGGATTTGCCAGCTAAGTCCAGGGCTCCTGGAGAACATGACTGAGACAGGTACTGCAGTTTGGTCTTCCTCTGTCTCACAGTCATATCCACGCAGAACTAACACAGCAGGCAGGGGACTGCTGTCCTGAGAGAAGCCTGCTTGCAAAGTTAGCCCCGCCACTGGTGTCTGGGAACTTTCCTAGTGAGCAGTTCCCAACACAGATATAAAACTGCCCCCCAGGGGTGCCTGGGTGACTCAGTTAAGCATCTGCCTTCGGCTCAGGTCATGATCCCAGGGTCCTGGGATCGAGTCCCACATCGAGTCCCACAGAGCAGGGAGCCTGCTTCTCCCTCTGCTTCTGACTCTCTCTCTCTCTCTCTGTCTCTCATGAATAAATAAATAAGTAAAATCTTAAAAAAAAAAAAAAGCTGTCCCTAAAGACTCAAAGTGCCTCACTGTGCCTAAACTATTTGTATAGTGTATTTTATGCTGAACACCTGCTTCCTTCTGGGAGTCTGGGATTTGGCTATGTGTTTAGGCAGAGCATGCCCACGTGACCAACCCCAGTAACCTTGGGTACTGTTTCTACTGAGCTTCCCTGGTAGACACATCATATATAGTCACAATTCATTGCTGGAGGAATTAAGGGCACCCTGCTTGACTCCACTAGGTGGGGATTCTTGGAAGTTTGGACCTGGTTTCCTCCAGACATCACTCCCTGAGCACCTTCCCATTGCTGATTTTGCTTTGTAGCCTCTCACTGTAATAAATCATGGCCATTCAGTGACAAGTTGTTAGCCATTCAGTAAAGAGATATTCATAGTTTAAAAAAAATAATCATACAGAACGCACCTGTTGTCATGAGCACCAGGTGCTGTATGTAACTGTTGTACCACTAAACTGTACATCTGAAACTAGTATTACACTGTATGCTAACTAACTGGAATTTAAATAAAAACTTAAAAAAATGCTGGGGAGGGGCACCTGGGTGGCTCAGTTGGCTAGGCGGCTGCTTTTGGCCGGAGTCATGATTCCAGGGTCCTGGGATTGAGTCCCCCATCGGGCTCCCTACTCAGCAAATAGCTTGCTTCTCTCTTTCCCTCTGCCTGCCACTCCGCTTACTTGTACTGTCAAATGAATTTAAAAAAAAAAAATGCTGGGGAGAGACAAATAGGAAGATTTTAATATGGACTGCCTCTTATTGAATCAGTTCTCTTAGGTATAATGTTACTGTGGCTATATACATGGTCCCTTTTTCTTTAAAAAAAAAAATCAAACAGGAGAAAATCAAATGTAATAGGCATATGTACAGGGAATCCACACTTAACTGAATTCTGAAGACAGGCAACAGGAAGCTCCATACAAGCTATGGAGAAGGGTAGGAGCCCTTGGACACAAAGGGGAGAAAACTCACTAGGAAGAAGGTGAAAGGAGATGTTTGCAAAACAAGATTGTTCTATTATGCAGATGAGTTGAGGTCTTTATTCTTAGGGCACAGATGCTAAATTTTCTTTAAAAGAGAAAGAGACTGGGGTGGGCTGGGGGAAGTACGCAAGGAGAGAGAAATCCCAAGAGGACTCCATGCTGAGTGGAGAGCCTGATGCAGGGCTCAACCCCTTGACTCTGAGATCATGACCCAAACGAAATAAAAAATTGGACACTTAACCAATCTGAGCCACCCAGGCACCCCCAGATGGTAAATTTTTTTAGATGAAGTATCAGAAGTATCAGGATGCTTGCAACTTACTCTCAAAGGGCTCCCCAGAAAAATAAAACAAATGCATCAAAATAGTAATGAGTGGCATATACTGATGAATAGTAAATGAATGCTGCTTATACTCTTCTTCCAACTTTCCTTAGGCCTGAGTATTTCATTCTACCTCTTGCCAAAGGCCAATTCCTCCATGAACTCTTTTCCAGTTCTGTAATAAGGATACTTCTTTTTAAATTTTTTTAAGATTTTATTTATTTATTCGACAGACAGAGATCGCAAGTAGGCAGAGAGGCAGGCAGAGAGAGAGGAGGAAGCAGGCTCCCTGCCGAGCAGAGAGCCCGACTTGGGGCTCGATCCCAGGACTCTGAGATCATGACCTGGGCTGAAAGGCAGAGGCTTTAACCCACTGAGCAACCCAGGCGCCCCAGTAGGGATACATTTTTTAATCCAAACAAAAAGTACTGGTCACTTACAGCATCTTATGTATACTTTGGTAATTAAACAGCATTTACAGTTACTACAATACATTGTCTTTTGTCCTCCTCCCTATCCACTAAGAGGGTTCTGTGTTAACTCATTCTGTATCCTCTTTAGTACTCATGTCATAGTAAATACCTAAACTAAGCACTACGTAAGATAAACCTATCTTAATATTCTTCACACATTATAGAGCCGAGACATTGGAGGCCTTCTCCAGAGCTGGACTTCATAACCATCAAAAAAGATTTCAAAATACTTATCTGAAAGCTGTAAAACCTCCAATTTCAAAGGTCAAGTGCATTTCTCAGATAAGCTGTGCAAAAATACATTTTATGACAGCCTTTTGGCTGCCCCACAGCAGGGCCATTGGGCAGAATATTTAGGCCCATCTGGTGAGAACAGCTGGGTGCCTTGTGAGGTCTCCCAACTTGCTGGTCTCTGAGTAATAAAAAATAAGATTTGAGGGGCACCCGGGTGGCTCAGCGGGTTGGGCCTCTGCCTTTGGCTCTGGTCATGATTTCAAGGTCCTGGGATGGAACCCGTCAGGCTCTCTGTTCGGCAGGGAGCCTGCTTCCCTCTCTCTCTGCCTACTTCTGATCTGTCAAATAGATAAAATCTAAAAAAAAAAAAAAATTGAATTTCAATGTTTCTCCTGTTTTAATGACTATTCAATAACTAACGGTTTTAATGACTACTTTGGGCTCTAGCTCATCAAAACTGTTGGGGGCGCGGGGCTCTACTGATTTAGGGAAACTCTTGCCATCTTTTAGCATGCCTCTCCCAAACCATTGCCTCTTTAATTTTTAATCTCTAAACCTAACATGAACCTCAGAATCAAGACCCAAATATCAAGTTGCGTGTTCCACTGACTCACCCAGCCAGGCGCCTCTTCTACCATTCTTAATCTTGATGAATAAATGATTTAAAGGACTTAACAAATTACTACAGCTAGTAGACAGTAGAAACTAAAATCCAGAGGACCATTCACAAAAGTTCTCCTGGAGTATATTTGCTCTTAGACACTGTTTGTCCTGCTTTTATTAGGCCAATTAAACCAGACCTACTTTAAAATATTCGATACAAAACTCTACCAAAGCTCAGGTGAAAATGAGCATTTTAGCTTCATCAGATCATACATAAAGTCATGCGAGCAGAATTTATCCCAAATCATAATCTTCTCATATTGTGATGATAGTTAAGAGAATTGTGGAATGTGTAGTATAGATGTGTGCATGCAAAGTTCTTATCTGTTGCGTGAAATCAACAAATTACACATATAACGTAGAAGGAAGTGGTGTGTAATTGCAATATGGAGATCACAAAATAACTGAATAGAAACGAGCTGCTTTTGGAAAGTAGGAAGCAGTTGGGGGTAGGCAAGCAAAAGAGATTTCCATTTCTCGCAGTCCTGTCTTGACTTTTTCTTTCTTTAAACTGTATGCCTGCTTGGGACACCTGGGTGGCTCAGTGGGTTAAGCCTCTGCCTTCAGCTCAGGTTGTGATCCCAGGGTCCCAGGATCAAGTCCCACATCTGGCTCCTTGCTCTGCAGGGAGTTTGCTTCTCTCTCTGCCTCTGCCTGCTTGTGCTCTTTTCTCCCTGACAAATAAATAAAATCTTTTTTAAAAATAAATAAATTATATGCCTGATTAACAATTTAAAAAGGAAGAGCCCAGAAATACCCAGGCACGTGAAACTTAAATATGACACAGGTGTCATGACAGGTTACATGGAGGAGTTTGGTAAATGGAGCTAAGAAACTGGGTATGAATACCTGAAAGATTCCTAACCTCTATACAAAAATTTAACTCCAAATGGATTAGGACAATCTGTTGTTTTAAGCAAGCTCTACACCCAGTTGTGGGGCTCAAACTCCCAACCCAAGATCAAGTCTCTACAGACTGAGCCAGTCAGGGGCCCCAGTGACAGTCAATCTTCTAAACTATGGTATCCAGTTTTTGGTCAACCACCAGTCTAATTGCTGTGAAAATATATTTAGACATGACTAATACTTAAAATACTATGCATAAAATATTACTTTCCATAACATGGGTGGGTCTCATCTAGTTGTAGGCCTTTAGAGAACCTGAGGTCCACCAAGGAAGAAGGAATTCCGCCTCCAGACACAACTCTTCCCTGGGTCTCCAGCCTGTCCACCTGCCCTTTAAAACTTGCCAGCCCCTACAATCTCTGTACACATCCCATTTGTTTTATTTCTCTCAAAAACTCTTAATACCTGGATTAAGCTCTTAGGTAACAAGAGCAAACCTTTAAAACTCTTAGTAGAAAATATGATTATCTTTGTATTATTTTAAGGTGAAGGTTTCCCAAATAAGATCAAAAATATTAATCATAAAAACTGACCAGCTTGGTTGTAATTATTAACTGCTGCTTATAAAAGATATGTTAGAGAATACTGACCAATGAGAAGATACTGATAAATGCTCATAATTCTACTATGTCCTTTCTCAATATTACCTTTCAGACTTTACGTAGCATTTTTTTCATTTCCTTTATAATTTTAGTTGTCTTATCCTTTTTCTTGCCTGCAGTACTTCTTTATATAGATCAGCCTTCTTGGCAGAGAAGCCAGTGGGACTCTTCAACATTACCAAGTGAAACTCTGCCACATATCCAGTTACCTAGGTTCATGAATTCTTCTCTAGTCAATCACAAAGCACTTCAGAATCTTACAAAGAGCTCAGCCTTGAATCATCTAAAAAGCATGCTTACTAATTCCTCAAATTAATTAGTTTTAGCTCTTTTGAAAGAATCACTCAGACTACAGAAAACCACCAACCAATACGGAACCTTTATTTTTAAGGTAATTTCTGTACATAAGAAGTATGGGAGTAATCCTTTTACAAATGGAACTGATTACCAGAATAAACGACGACAAAACCAAACTGGTATTTCATGTGAATCCACAGGAGTTTAAGCTTCAAATCCTGCCAAGAAGTTTGTTACAATTTCTTTCAGCTTAGCATCTGACTGCTCTGAGATCTTTCCATCAGTCCTATTTGAAATAAAAAGCAGTTCATCAGTTCTGACCTAACCAAAAATTCAATGACTAGCTACAAATTCAAAAGAACTTTAACATGAATTTTACAAAAAAGAGGCCATCAATTGTGTTCATACCTAATATTGCCCAACAGGGCCTGATGCTGGCTGATAACATGAGCCAGGAAAGCATGCTCAAACTTTGTGATCTTGCTGGGCTCCAATTTATCAAGATACCCTCTTACACCAGCATAAATAACAGCCACTTGTTCTTCAATTGCCATGGGAGCTGAAAACAAAAGAATTCCAAGTTGGTCAAATAAACGTCACATTAACAAAGTCAGAAAAACTTACCTTTTCTTCTAATTATTATCGTGTCTCTACATATTACCTACTTTCACTTTCTCTGTGACAAACTCCACAATAATATCTTTCCCACTTCTCTCCCCAGGGAAGTGTTTTCTTTATTAACTGCAAGCCTCAAAGTGTAATCTTCGGGGATATTCCATAACCACTATTTATCATCTGGCAGCATTTAAACTGTTTAAGATACAAATAATTTGCTGAGGGGCACCTGGGTGGCTCAGTCGTTAAGCGTCTACCTTCAGCTCAGATCATGATCCCATGGTCCTGGGATCAAGTCCTGCATCTGTCTCCCTGCTCAGCGGGAAGCCCGCTTCTCCCTCTCCTACTCCCACTTCCCCTGCTTGTGTTCCCTCTCTTGCTGTCTCTGTCAAATAAATCTTTAAAACAAATAAATAAATAGCTGAAACTACAGCAAGAATAAATGTATACTAACATACTTTTAAATCTGCCCAATGCCATTCTCTCAAGGCCAAGGTGGAAAGGGGAGGAGGAAGAGATCGAATAGGTTTTAGATATCAAAAGAAAAATAAAGTATATAGTAAGTTTTCCTGGTTATTCAAATGACAGACTGTACTGGAAGTACAACAGGCACTAATCACATTCAAAACACTGTATCTTTAATGAAAGAGCACCCACCAGGTATTATAGCTTGTAAGGAGCTATGGGATTCCCAGCCCTTACACACAGTACACACACTGATGAAATGAAAGAACTCACAATACTGTCCTTGCTTCAGCAACTCAGTCAATCGTACACCACGACTCAAGAGCTGTTGAGTGGCAGCATCAAGGTCAGAACCAAACTGGGCAAAAGCAGCAACCTCACGATACTGAGCCAATTCCAGCTTCATGGTACCTGCCACCTGAAATACAGAAATGGCCAACTCATGAAACACAAAAATACTTAACCCACTGACAAAGAGCACTATACAAGTACACTATGATTTTAACCTAATGATATCCCTTCTCCTTGACAAAGTGATGCAAATTACCTGCTTCATGGCCCTGGTTTGGGCAGCAGATCCAACACGGGACACAGACAAACCAACGTTAATGGCAGGGCGGATACCTTTGTAGAACAATTCTGTTTCCAAGAAGATCTACAACATACAGAGAACACACATGCTAACAAGCTTAAAAAAAAAAACAACTATTTTCAAAATTAAGTAAAAAAACCGAAGCCCAACATCTCCAAGGAAAAATGTTACATGTCTTCTCATCATAAAGAGCCCCTCCAATCGTCCCCAGCACCTATAAACTTATATATTCTATTGCTAAGATGAGGAAAGAAGAAAAAACAGGTGATGAATTCCTATTAAAATATATGCAGAGGAAGTGATCTGACCTCAGATTTGCTTCAAAATTATCAGGGGTGGAGAACAGCAGCAGTTATAAATTAAGCAAAAATGAAGTCCGCTATACCACAAACCGAAATGGGTGAGAGATATGTGGGGTTCATTATATTGTTCTTACTTTTCTATACATTTTAAATTTACAATAAAAAGTGAAAGGCATTTAACAAATCAAATCAGTTCATCAACACTAGCTTCAACCAATGCCTTGGAATCATCCAAAGCTTTTATATTTATTTTAATCATAAAATAATACCTGTCCGTCAGTGATAGAAATGACATTTGTTGGAATGTAAGCAGACACATCACCAGCTTGTGTTTCTATGACTGGTAGAGCAGTCAAGGAGCCACCACCAAAAGAATCGTTCATTTTGGCTGCTCTCTCTAGGAGACGGGAGTGTAGGTAGAACACATCACCAGGATAGGCCTCACGACCAGGAGGCCGGCGGAGCAGCAGAGACATCTGACGATAGGCAACAGCCTACAGTACAGGAAGAGGGTTATAAAGTTTAGTTACTAGAAGCTAAATTTGTCACCTTCAATTGTGGTACAAACACAGTAACAGATTCTAAAAATATATATCCTTTGACCTGTTTGGATAAGTCATCGTAAATGATCAAAGCATGTTTGCCGTTATCTCTAAAATATTCTCCCATAGAACAGCCAGAATAAGGAGCCAGGTACTGAAGTGGAGCAGCATCAGAAGCAGTAGCTGAAACCACAATGGTGTACTTCATGGCATCTGGGAAGAAAATAAGTTTTTTAAGTTTCACAAGGTTATCAACATTTTGGTTTTAAAGACTACTGTAATAAAAACTAAGTGCTTTGCTACATAATTTACCAAAGTCAGATTAACCAGAGTCAAACAGCACCAATTTTAAAGAAACTGACAAAAACCTTAACATTTATTATTGTTTTATACTACTTTTACTTTCTGTTTTACTTATTTGATTATATTAGAAGAAATTTCAGTTCATTAGGGAATAATTAAAACCAGCCTTCATTTAGTAAAAGCTATCCTAAGATTAGCAATATTAGGACTACCAGAGAACAATGATACTGAAGTTCTTTCCTTTCCTTTCCTTTTAAGTAAACCCTACCCTCAAGGCGGGGCTTGAACTCATGACTCCCAACACCAAGAGCTGCATGCTCTATCAACTGAGCCAGCCAGGTGTCCCTGGACTGAAGTTCTTTAATACCTGCATCGGTAAGTCTCTTCACCAACTGGGCAACAGTGGATCTCTTCTGACCAATAGCAACATAGATACAGTATAGCTTCTTCTTTTCATCAGTTCCATCATTAAAACGTTTCTGGTTAATGATTGTGTCAATAGCAATTGATGTTTTACTTTAAAAAGAGAATGTAAACATAAATTTTAGTAAATACTTCAAAGAATTTCTCAAATTTCAGTCCTACTTTTAATCCTCATCAGATTTCACTCTCCCCATGATATCCAAAACATTTACCATTCCAAGCCTATCAAGTAATCTTTCCACAATTAAATTTTAGTTAAAATGTTTAACAAGCTTTACCCAGTCTGTCGGTCACCAATAATCAGCTCACGCTGACCACGACCAATAGGCACCAAGCTATCTACAGCCTTAATGCCAGTCTGCATGGGTTCGCGCACAGAGATTCGAGGAATGATCCCAGGGGCTTTCAGGCCAACTCGCCTACGGGTCTTGGAACCAATTGGACCCTGTTAAACAATAAAAAGGATCCCCAGAACAATCAGTTTTGATGTCTGTTAGAAGCTACAAACACATCTAATAACCATTAAACATACCTTTCCATCAATGGCATTACCAAGGGCATCTACAACACGGCCCAATAGCTCCTCGCCAACTGGAACGTCCACGATGGCTCCTGTTCTCTTCACAATATCTCCTTCCTTAATTAGTTTATCATTTC
Organism: Taxidea taxus jeffersonii; assembly: GCA_003697995.1. Classification (NCBI taxonomy): domain Eukaryota; kingdom Metazoa; phylum Chordata; class Mammalia; order Carnivora; family Mustelidae; genus Taxidea; species Taxidea taxus. Next base: position 7,780 of record RCUC01127009.1, on the reverse strand, counting down.
CAAACACGACAACACCAACATTGTCAGGTTCCAAGTTCAGAGACATACCCTACAAAACACACAATTGAATCCCCAAGAAGCCTGAGTAGTACTTCTTCCCAAATGTCAACACTGCATGAAATGAAAATAGCTAGTAAAAAACAAACAAACAAGCAGTATTGGACTTTTGACCTGATTTACTCAAGTATTTTATGACAAAAACCCTTCTTTGAACAGCAACATGTTCCCCTGAATCATCTTAGGATAGCATTATAAGCGTAACATGCTCATTTTATTTATTGCATCCTCAAAGAACTAGAAGAAGCAAAGAAACCAGGTCAAGCTTTTTTTCCCTGCACTTCTTTTGTCTATGGATTTTGAACCAGGTGATCAGTATGAAATAAAGTGATCAACTGGAAATTTTAAGACACAGGTGATTTACATCTGTGAGTAGTGTCATAAACAGCTAAAAAAATTATGGTGAGAACTCATCAGGTTAGTAGAAAGGGAAATTAAAACCCACCCAAACGAGGACAAAATGCTATAATGTAACAGCACTGGGGTCATCTCTCATCATTACAACTTTAATTCAAAACATTAAGATTTTTAGGTCCCTATTCATTACTAAGGATATAGGCTATTCATGAACTGGGCCTGGTCAGTGATTAAAGCTGAAGTACTCAGAATAGAGGAATTCATGGAGTATCACTGCATGCTATGTTCAATACAGTCGTCACTAACCACATGTGGCTATTTAAAATTTGAATTAACACCATCTTACCAAAGTCAGAGAAACTCATTTAACAAATCTCCACATATCACCCACTCTCTCTGTGAGAAACTCTACATTGTACATACTCAATAGCCTCACATGTAAAAAAATTATACCTAAAGCACAGACATAAAATATTTCCATCATTGCAGGAAGTTCTATTAGACAAACCTAGACTTTTACATCTTAAAAGCTAAAAAGAAACTCAGAGTTCTTTTATATCAGCCTCACCTTTCAAAGCTATGTCATGTATACACTGAAGATACAAGAGGCTAAATTTTAGCCAAGGTCTAACAGCTATGGAGAAAACTTTTAGCTGTGTTAATTATTCTTCCATATCAAGGTTTTTACCATACTGGTCACTAGCCAGAGAACGAAGACTGTCTTTACCCATGTGTGCTGAGTGGGTAATCCTACTACCCCTGGTCTACCCAGACATCATGCTCTGCTTTCCTCAGAAAACCTATGACTGCTACCATTTGTTTTCATCCCACTGGCCAACTAGGCTCAACCTAATAGAAAGAAGGACTTCTACCATTAGAGAGTTTCTGATAACTATACCACTAGCTTAACAATAATAGGTCTACTCCTGGAAGAAATAAAGTTAATGACTTTCAACTTTCCACTAGAAATGAATTTAGTTGGAAGTTATCTAAGGATTTTATATAAGACGATCTTAATAGGTATAAAGCAGACTTCTTAGAATTTGGCTGAAGGTTTAGTCAATTTTTTATTTCAGCACTAGTGCCTATAATTTATATATGTATCAGTCCCAAGAGTAAAAACTTTGGTAACCAAAACCCTGAAGTTTATTTTTTTCCACAATTGATGATACTGATTAAATACTGAAGTTGAGATTGAAAATTAAAATACAAAAAACACTAGCACAATCTCTGAATTATTGAGTGAGTAATTCAGAGACCAATCCTAAAACACCAAAATCTCATTTTATAATTTACCTTTAAACCCGAAGAAAACTCTACCATTTCTTCTGCCTGAACATTTCTTAGCCCATGTACACGGGCAATACCATCACCAATGCTTAGGACACGTCCAGTCTCTTCAAGGTCAACAGAGGTATCAGCTCCAAGAATACGCTCTTCAAGGATAGAGGACACTTCGGCAGTGCCTATTGAGAGAAAAAATCCATTGCAAAAATAACCTTGTCTCAAGATCTTTTTAAAACCCACTTCCCATGGGGCGCCTGGGTGGCTCAGTGGGTTAAAGCCTCTGCCTTCGGCCTAGGTCATGATCCCAGGTCCTGGGGTTGAGCCCCGCATCGGGCTCTCTGCTCAGCCGGAAGCCTGCTTCCTCCTCTCTCTCTGCCTGCCTCTCTGTCTACTTGTGATCTGTCTGTCAAATAAATAAATAAAATCTTAAAAAAAAACCCACTTCCCAACAACATAAAAACTGTAATTTTATAATCACAATAACCAAATTATTCTAAAATATAATATACATGGTTCTATTAAAAAAAGCTTAATATCCACCACTGCTATGAAAAAACAAATCCAAGGGGCGCTGGGTGTCTCAGTTGTTAGGCGTCTGCCTTTGGCTCAGATCATGCTCCCAGGGTCCTGGGATTGAGCCCTACACTGGGCTCCCTGCTCAGCGAGTAGCCTTCTTCTCCCTTCCCCAATCCCCCTGTTTGTGTTCCCTATCTAGCTGTGTCTCTGTCAATAAAATAAAATCTTAAAAAAAAAAAAAAAAAAAACACAAAACACTAATCCAAGTGATGGACAGAAAATTTCACAAGACAAATGCAAACCAGGTAAGCAGCTAATAAAATTAAGCAACATCATTATAATAAGAATTTTCATCTTTTACTCCTTTCATTTAATTTCTAAGGAACGTCTATGCTGAAACCTGACTTTTTTGCTAAATTCTTCAGGAAGCTTAAAAATGCAATCTTTTTTTTTGAAGTAGGTTTTATGCCCAACATGGAGCCCAATGCAGGGCTTAAACTCACGACTCTGACATAGAGACCGAGGGGAAATCAAGAGTGGGACACTTGGGCGTCTGGGTGGCTCAGTCGTTAAGGGTCTGCCTTCAGTTCAGGTCATGATCTCAGGGTCCTGGGATGGAGCACCACATCAGACTCCCTGCTTGGTGGAAAGCCTGCTTCTCCCTCTGCCACTCCCTCTATTTGTGTTCCTCTCTCTCTCAAAGAAATAAACCAAATATTTAAAGGGGAAAAAAAAAAAAAGAATGGGACACTTAACCAACTTAGCCATCCAGGCACCCCAAAAATGCAATTTATTTTTAAAAGCAACTGTTAACAAAGTATAAATATCTTTCCCTTTAAAGACATGCAAATACTTAATATTCTTCATCTTAGCATGTGGGAGACTTCTGTATTCACTTGTTTAATCTTTAGTTCAAAAGCCCCACTTACATATCCCCAAAAGAATTCCCTAACCTACAGCATCTTCCCTGCTCACCTCCACCCTTCTCTATTTGCAATGTGCAAATTTGTAGGTTGCCACGTACAGATTAGCAGCTATTACCGTCTAAAAACATAAAGGTAAAAGTTGTTTACTTTTTCTAATTTTTTTTTTAAGAGTTTTTACTTATTTTTTTGACAGAGACAAACAGCGAGAGAAGGAACACAAGCAGGAGGAATGGGAGATGGAGAACAGGCTTCCCCTGGGGCAGGGAGCCCAATGCAGGGATTGGGATCTGTCCCAGGACCCTGGGATCATGAGCAAGCAGACCACAAGGTAGACGGGTAACAACTGAACCACCCAGGCACCCCTCTAATGTTTTTTAGGAGAGGAAAATGAAATCTACAGTTCAGAAAGGATGCCCACCACCTGATAATGTGTACTTTCTGTTTCCACCCAAAGATACTCTACCAGAAAAAAAAAGCTGTAGTATCATGAAAAAATATCTATTTCACTAGAACAAGAGAACCTACCAAGACGGGGCTAAATAGCACATTACAGGCAAAGAATCTGAGATTTGTAGTAACTAAAATTAAGAGGAAAAAACAATTAACAAATAAAAATAAAAAAGTTATGCAACCTATGTAACTTATTCTTCCCTTATTGACAAGGCAGTAAGTGTGGTGTATATAGATTTAGAAATAATGACTTACCAGTCTTCTGAAGACGACTGTTAGAGGTATGGAGGTTTCTTGCAGCAATGAAGGAGGATCCCAAAGCATTTTTGGAGACCTAGTACATAAACATTTTTTAAAAGTTTGTTTAAAAGAAAGACCTTATAAAACTGGCAGGCTTAAACAAATGTGGGCTTAGTTTGATCAAATTATCAGTGAAAATATTAATTATATTAAAAATATTCTGCTTAAAATTGGAAGGCTATTAATCACATGACAAAGTAGATTTTGATATATGCAAAAATGTATTAAGCAGCTCCTGGGAACGCGGTTAAGTATTTTATAAAAAGCTTATTTTAGGGGTGTCTGGGTGGCTCAGTGTGTTAGGCCTCTGCTTCAGCTCGGGTCATGATCTCAGGGTCCTGGGATTGAGCCCCACACTGGGCTCTCTCCTCAGCAGGGAGTCTGCTTCCCCCTTCTCTCTCTGCCTGCAGCTCTGCTTGTGATCTGTCAAATAAATAAATAAAATCTTTTTAAAAAAATTAAATTCCTAAATGTTAAGAGTTTTATTAGAAGTTAAGAATGGCTGTGGATTCTTTATTTTTCCCTTGCGGTGGGCAAAGCCTACAACAACCTGGACCACCTTCTTCAAGTTGTAACGATGCTATTGGTCACTGTCAATTCTGAATCCACTACCTTCTACAGGGCGGGATGAAAACCGTTAAAAATGGTTTTCTTGCAACTCAGTTGTATTAGATCAGTAAAAGAGCCAGTGTTTCTTTTACCTTTAAAACTGATACTACGTTTAACAAGGAAAGAGTAAGTAAATGTAATCCTTCAAAGGCTCTAAGTAACGAAGGGCATTGACCTTTATAGGCATTTTCCAACCTATGCTCTATCTTGAGCTCTCAATCACTGTCTAACGATTCCTCAAGGACGAAATCTCAAAACACGTCAAAGTACCACGACACAAAGCAAAGCCTTCTTTCTGCCTGAGACAATTTAGGTTTCATTGCTGCACGGTAACGGCCGCATGAAATGCACATTTGCACTGTATGGCGTTTACTTCAGTATTCAGCACTGAGATCATTTACTTAAGTATTCAGAAAAGCACCTTCATTTATTGCTTTCCCCCGAACCGACCTCCGAGCAGAGGTGAAATACTGAGGCGTACTGACCTTCATACAATGTCAGGCTTCCCTAGGTCGCTTCAACTAGAGCTACCAACAGTGCTCTGACCTTCAGCGGGGCAATCCCGGAGAACTGGAGGGGACAAGCCTCGCCGTTTCAGAGCAGGTGTCGGAGAGCTAGCGACCCAGCCCTGACCTTCACCCAAGGCCTCCTCTCTGACAGCTCTCAACTGAAGTCGTGGACACCCCCTGAGGTCCCTCTCTAGACAACATCGAAGTCCCCACCTCCCCTGCAGCGCTTAACACAGTCCCGACGGATGGCGAGCATCAGGGCCCTTGCGCCGCCGCCCAGCCCAAGGCCGAGCAGCCAGCAGTGCAAGATGGCGGCGCCCGCCAGCCCCTCACCCTCCATGCAGCAAGAGCTCTCGAGTCAGCCCATCACCAGCCACCCGCTGGGCCACATTCTCCCACCGGTACCCCGGCACTCACCAGCCCGGCCCGCCGAGGAAGGGCGCGGGCCACGGCCGCGGCGACGCGCACGGACAGCATCTTTGCAGGTTCTTCTCAGGTTGTTCCTCCGCAGCCGTAGCCTCCGGACTGACTGGGACAAAATGGCTGAGCGACGAGGAAGGTCAAGGCGGCCTGCCCACCTGACCCGGAAGTACCGCCCCTCGCGCTCACCCCCGGACGCGAATCTGCCTTTTGCGGGAGGGTTGGGGGTGGAGTTAGTTGCTTTTTTAGAGTATTGTTTTTAGAGTTAAACATAAAAATGAGCGATTACATCTTGTTAACTTGGGCCCAGGCTTTCGTTACACATTTATTTTGACCTCTTGAGTTGACCTTGTGGTTGCCCCTGGCGACCATGTGGATAGCGGAACCTCCTACGATGCGGCTTTCAGGCCCAGTCCCAGCTGGGGACCGTGTAGGCGGCACCCTGCCCTGGGACGCAGCTGGTTTGAAGGTGACAGGAGGTTGATGTTGTGGGGTCCGAGACTATAGCTTTTAAAGCGTAGTAGCAAAGTAAACAGTTATCACCGGGGGCTTGCGGAAATGTTAAACCGTAGATCGCTGGCCCCACCCCCAAAACCCTCTTAAAGTTGAAAATTTGGAGCAATCTGAATTTTTGAGAGGCGCCCACACCATTCTAGGTGATCCGTTACGCACTCAAGTTCGAAAATCGCAGTTCTTTTATATTCTATCTAAATGAAATCTGTATATTAGAACAAATTGTTTAAAAATGGTAACAAGCACAAGGAATTCAAGAAGACTGGTTGCCAATTCTACCGAGGATGGTGCAAAATCAGAAGTCTCATCCCAGACTGGACTAGGATTCAAGGTTTCCTCTACCAACAACTAGTTTCAGGACAACAAGGACTATACTTTTACATTTGGAATAAAATTAGGGCGTCTGAGTGTCTCAGTCAGTTGAGCCTCCGCCTTGGGCTCAGGTCATGGTACGGGGGTCCAGGGATAGAGTCCCAGGTTGGGCTCCCTGATCAGTGAGGAGTCTGCTTCTCCCTCTACCCTATCTCCCTGCTGACCTGCTCTTGATTTCTCTCTCTCACTCTCTCTCTCAAATATATAAAATCTTAAAAAAAAATAAATTTGGAATAAGATGGAAATGATAGGGGTGCCTTGGTGGCTCAGTCGGTTAAGCATTTGCCTTCCGCTGAGGTCATGATCCCAGATTCCTAGAATCTAGCCCTGTGTCTGGCTCCTTGTTCAGCGGGGAGCCTGCTTCTCCCTCTCCCTCTGCTGCTCCTCCTGCTTGTGCTCTGTCTTCCCACCCATGCGCATGCTCTCTCTCTGCCAGTAAATAAAATCTTTAAAAAACAATTAAATAGGGGAGCCTGGGTGGCTCAGTGGGTTAAAGCCTCTGCCTTTGGTCATGATCTCAGGGTCCCAGGATCGAGCCCTGCATCAGGCTCTCTGCTCAGCAGGGAGCCTGCTTCTCTCTCTCTCTCTCTCTCTCTCTGCCTGCCTCTCTGCCTACTTGTGATCTCTATCTGTCAAATAAATAAATAAAATCTTTTTAAAAAAACAATAAAATAAAACAGAAAGGCTGAAGACAGAACTTCCCCACTCATATACACACAGAATTTTTGTCCTACTGAGAATTTTATGATATGCACAGAATTGTTGTGGGGGGAGGGAATATTGGGTGTCTTATCTAGTTTACAGATAAAACCTTAACTTAGGTGGAGCATATGATTTTTGGGATTAAAAGGATCACGTCCTAAAATACAACTTGCAAATGTATGGTCAGCAATCTCTTCTCTAATATTCTATTCCATTTTCAAGGTGAGTATCCTTCTCCTTACAGGTAAGAGTAGGCTAACAGAAAAAAAATATTGGCTTCTAAAAACAATATTGGAAGGGTATTTTGTGAAATTAGTAGTGATGAAAGTGGACAGAGGACATAAAGATAACTTTTCCCCTCATACTCAGGGGCTGTACCAACTTAACTGAAATTTGATTACCGAGCAGAGACACATTTCACTAAAAAAAAAATAAGCAAGCCATACAATATGGCAAGCCTAGTTAGTAAAATTCTTTTGAAAAAAAAAAAAGTCATCATAAAGAAATTTCTGACTTAGAAGGAAGATATTTAGTGCTAAGTGATCCACAATTTAATATTAAAGCACATATATCACACCATTGAGTACATGGGCTACCTTTCCTGATGTTTCACAGTAAACTACAGGAGGCTGCAGGCAGCCCTGTGGTCTAACTAGCCTTCAAAGATAAAACAATCAGAGCCAGAACATTATGATCAGACTCTAGCTCTACTACCTAATCTTGGTCAAGTCATTTAATCCGTGTGTGCATGGTTTTTTTTTT